>JBBPBX010035507.1:0-24746 GCA_038048925.1 Garcialebias charrua
ACGTGAAATGTAAATAAAAACAGAATGTCATGCTTTGAAAATCTCATAAACCCATATTTTATTCACAAATCAGCACATTAAACCTAGGAGTTGTTTAAACTAAGAAATTTAACAAGATAATTTAGAAATGTTACGTCGGCAGCACATATTAAGTTGGGACATCGGCAACAAAAAGCTGTCGCAGTGGAGCGAAAAAGAAATGGCTAGAGCATTTTACAATTAAGTCAGAGAGTCAGAGATTCTTTATTGTCATTCGCACCCCATGTGGTACATGTGGTGGAACAAAATTATGTACACAGGGTCCCAGTTACATCCAACAATAAAATGTAAATGGAAAAACAGTAATAAGATCTAAGATATGAACTAAGAAAAACATCAACGAAAAATATGATAAGCACTAATAGGATAAAAACGTTACGTTGAACAGCAGCACGAACATGAGTCTGTGTGAGCAGAAGAGCACGATTGAACACATCAACATAAAACAGATCAGCAGCAACATGAAACAGATCAGCAGCAACATGAAACAGATCAGCAGCAACATGATGTGATTTTCACAGTGATTATTCTGGTTATTTATTCATGAGTCTAACAGCCTCAGGGTAGAAGCTGTTCCTCAGTCTAGTGGTTCTACACTTAATGCTCCTCAACCTCCTTCCTGAGGGGAGCGGGCAAAAAGTGTGTGTGCTGGGTGAGTGGGGTCCTTCATGATGCAGGTGTCTCTTCCTGCATCTGGAGGTGTAGATGTCTGTGATGGTGGGGAGACTGACTCCAACATCTTCTGTGCAGCCTTCACCACTCTCTGCAGAGCATTTCTTTCTGCAGCTGTGCAGCCTCCATGCCACACATTGATGCTGGAGCACAGGATGCTCTCCACTGCACACCTGTAGAAGCAGGTGAGGACCAGGTCTGTCTCTGTTCTGGGCACAGGAACACTTCCACAGATCATGGTCTGTAAACACAATCCACCGTGCCGTCCACAAATACCATATTTTCTGGCCTATAAGTCGCACCTTTTTGCCTAATTTACATGCCCTGCGACTTATTTATGGACACCCCCCCATATTTATAAACCAATTTTTGGCTGAGATACGTCCCTTTTCATTCATTCTGACTGAAAATATTGAACACTACCATTTTCAGCTGCTAGATGGCACTCGAGTAGTATGGCATGCCGTTGTGTCATGTAATAGGTAAAAGTTTGACACAATCGTCCATAGTCTGCCGCCTTCGCTCTGCTCGCTGCTTGGAGCAACTGTCAAATTAGCTTCATTTCTCTGCACCGCCCCCGTGAAATTCAGATGATTTGACCATGAAAGTGCATTTATTAAGTAAAAGTTAAACTGAGACACACTTGGCTATAAGGTCAAGCAAACAAATAATTGCTTTTAGGTGGTTATGTTGTTAAATGTCGAAGAAATGCACAGTGAGTCATCCCTCTGTGCGCTTCCTTGAATTGACTTTTGAAATGCAGCTAATTTAACCGTCAAAGTGCATTTATGAAGTAAAAGTTCAACTTAAACACACTTTTACTATAATTTTGAGCAAACAAATAATTGTTTTTAACTGTTAATCGTGTTAAGTTCTTGTTAAAGTCCTCCCATGCACACTCCCATATCCGCCATTTGGCAGCCAATCGATTTTTGGCACAACACCGGCCCACGTTTCTGAGTTGTCAGCGGTGACGTGTAACAAACGTGATGCATCAGCGGTGACGCATAATTGATGCAACGTATATGACAAAGATACATATTTATGGATTTTTCCAAATCATTAGATATTTTTGGACAGATGCGACTTATACTCTGGTGCGACTTATAGGCCGTAAAATATGGTACTGCTTGAAGCTCAGTCAGGCAAAGAAGGAGCTGTAACTTAGGAAAAGGGGGAAACAGTTCTGTGGACAGACCAATGGAAGTTTAAAAAATATTATGGAAAGCACAAATGCTACATCCTCTGTACAAAAGAAGAGAAGGACATTCCAGCCTGTTATCAGCACACAGCTAAAAAATCTGCATCTCTGATGGTATGGGGATGCATTAGTGCCTCTGGTATGGGCAGCTTACACATCTGGAAAGGCATAATTGATTCTGAACAGTATACAGCGGTTTTAGAACATCTGCTCCCACCAAGAAAATGTCCTTTCAGGAAAAACCTTGAGCAAAACTGCTAAAACACAGATTACATCTATAACAACAGCATGACTTTAAAGTAGAAGTGTCCAACACTGAAGCACAAGGGGAAAAAAAAACATCCAGCAAAGACCCAGGACTGCTGAGCAGCTAGAATCTTCTATAAGACCAGAATGGGACTGGTCTCCTCAGGTCCTGGACGTTTACAGACTGCTGGTAGAAGAAGAGGGGATGCTTCACAGTGGGAAACATGCACTCGACCCAACTTTTATTCAAATTAATAAAAGAATAAATGGTAAAATGGAGCTTATTTATATAGCGCTTTCTAGCACCCTGTGAGGAGCCCCAAAGCGCTTTACAATACCAACCATCCACCCATTCATACACGCATTCATACACCGTTAGCGTGTATGTAATAGGGTATGTAAATATATATGTAAATATGTAAAAATAACCTGATTTTTTTACTAAAATAGTACCATTTCTCAGTTTACACAGTACGTTTTGGTCTGTTAGTAAAATGTGGGTTTATTAACAGGTCTAGATTTTCATTCATCCGGGATGTGGCAAATCCAAAACGTAAAAAAAACCAAACAACTGGACTTTTATTTTGTAGTTGAAGACATTTTGCTTCCCATCCATGTACTTTCTCAATAAAAGATAGAAAGTGTGTAGTTCCTAGATTTAAACTGCACAAGCAGTTCCTTTTGTTCACCTTCAGATCAATCTCAACCCCCCCACTGGAGAGTCATTTGAGTCTTTGTTAGCCGGCTCACAAGACAGATGCTTTATGAATCAGAGAGAACATGGAGCTCATTGCATTCTATTATTAATTTACATTTGAATAAGTTCCCAACATGTCCAGGATTAGGGATGTATATATTCAAGCTGTAATCTCATTTCCTCTCGTTGCGAAGCCTTTTGGCCTCATGTGCATCCAGCTGGCTTGTTACCACGGCCTGAAGGTTCTGACCACGTCCCACTCTGCACAACAGCACACGTTCCTGGAGCAGCTTCGGCCAAGCGTAGGTGTGTACTCCGCATCAACATCTGGATGGTCCTCGTGGCCACAAGATCTCTGAAAAAAAGAGTTTTCTTCTTGTTAAGAACTGTTTTTCATGCTCCACTTTCAGCTTCCCCTTTGCTTCCTTTCCTTCCCTTGTCACTTTGTTTCCCTCAGGTGTTCAGGATCCATTAGTAGGTGAGAGATGCATTTCCTGTCAGTTCCTGGTGACGTGTGCATGTTTTGCATAAGCTTCACCTTCTGCTGCCTAATGTTAATTTTACATATATAATTAATTACAGGTAGTCCCCGACTTACGAGCGCTCTTACTTACGAGGTTCCGGACTTACGAGCTGGCGAACGAGCAGTAAATTTGTAAAGAACATACAGAAAATACAGCACTTTTATGTGTTTTTAGATGAAAGTGTGTTAGCTAACCGTTTGGAAACAAGTTTCTGAGCATGTTTATGAACTAGTATGAACGTTTGTGATGAAAAACGAGTGTTCGTAGTAGCGCTAGCATAAATTTTCTGACTTACGACTGAAAATCGGGACTTACGAGCGACACGTGTTTCGGGTTCTGACGTACGAGATTTCGTGTTACGAGACAGTCGTAGGAACGGAACTCGCTCGTAAGTCTGGGACTACCTGTATAATCATTTCACTCCAAAGATTAGACCATGAGGTTTACAGCCTTTATAACTTCAAGAGTCATTTTTATATGCTCGTCAAAACATGGACTTCTTGTGGTATAGTCTCCATCCGTCCGTAAACTTTCTCTTGTCCCATCCATAAGTTCTGATCCACTCAAGATGATAACTGGATACACATTTTATCATCAAAGTTCATGTTCAGTAATCCAAGTAAAAACCCAACAATGTTCAGTCAGGTCCTCTGGACGGTTTCTTTGATATTGAAATTGATACATATTAGTACAACCACTAGACTTGTGTCACATAATCTTTATATCACACCAGCTCTAAGGTCAAGGTCACAAATCAACGGTTAAAAGTTTATAAAAGGTTTTTGCTCGTCCGTGCCATTGGAATAGATATACCGTATTCGGTACTCTTGTTACAATCATAGCTGGACTGAAGGACAGCATGGAGGTACTAATCATGGCAGCACAGGAACAATAGAGGCTGAGGTCTACGATACCTGATGGGATCCAAGATGCAGGCTGTGCAGAGACGCCCCTGGCAAAGCCCACAGGGAACACCATAACCAAGTGGCTGGAGCAGTGTACAGGAACAGGACTGGAGGTCCACGGTCAAAGTGGGAGAAAGGAAGGGCTAAGGTGCTGTGGCACTTCTAGATCCAGATCAACAAGCAGGTGATGACTAACCAAGCGGACATGGTGGTGGTGGTAGATGTAGAAATCCCACTGACTAACATCTGGAAGAAGGAGCAGCTGGAGAAATGCAAAGAGCTGAAAGAGGAAATACAGAAGTCATGGAGAGTCAGTAGTTCCAGTGGTCATTGCTGTAACCCCAAACTGGAAGAGTGGCTCCAACAGATCTCAGGAACAACCAGAGATTGTGCAGAGGAGTGCAGTCCTAGGAACAACTAAGATACTGAACAGAACCCTCAGAACCAGCCTCTGGTAAAAGACCAGAGTTTGAAGTGAGGTGGAACTGGTCAAGTAGAAGGAGAGTGTTTTACATACCGTACAGTTTATGCTGCACTGTGAAGATGTTTTCATATTGGCCAAAAGAAAAGAGCATTTTTAGACCCATGTTGACCTATTTCACTTTTTATCATATTTGTAGAAAATGAGTAAAAAAAAAAAAAGAGTAGCTCACTTGGAGATAAATAAAGCAATAACTTGCTCCCTGATTACTTAAAAAGTTGACAAAATAGACTATTTTATTGTTTATTTAAGAGCTAAATGTTCAAAATAAAAGGCAACTAATGGAGCAGGCTTTTATTGGAAGCAAATCCCTCTTTCTCTTTCTTTGGCTTCTCTTCATGGGTCTCCACAGCTTCCTTTGTCTTCCTCCTCTATCTCTGTCCTCTGCATCCTGTCCTCCATCTACCTCCATGTCTTCTCTAACTGCATCCTGTTTGGCCTTCCGCTTTATAACACACTCATACATTCGTTTTGGCAAATGTGTTTTTCGTCAGATGCCTCTCCTGACACATCCCTCACCATTTACTCAGCTTGGAACTCGCACAAGAGATGCACACATGGCCCTATAACCATATGTAATAATGCACCTTTTCCCCCCAAATTTTTTTAAATAAAGTTTTTATGTCCATTAAAGTACTCTTCAACGCTTTACATAATCTCTCCGGTAAGTAAAAGAAGTTTAAGCAGCTATAATAAAAAAAATAATAAAAAAAGGATGATAAAAGCTAAACGGTAGCTTAAAACACTGTTTGGTAAAACAGTTTCTCCTCATTAAATTAATATTTTATGCTTTTAAATCTAGTATTTTCCAATAGATGCCCTTTTTTATTTTTACAGTAAATGGGTCAAAAGTAAAGCAGCCACTTCAGGGTGCTGAGGAGCCTTATGTGGCTCCAGAGCCGCAGATTTCTGACCCCTGGGTTAAACTGAACCTTAATTTGAAATATTTTGAGAATGCTGGTACACACACCTGCTGCCACCTTGTGGATAATATGCATACTGCATGTAGTTCAACTAGTGTGAGTTTATCTGAGCTACTGTATTTACAAGAGGAAGTACAAATCAAATACGCATTTACACTAATATCTGTTGTGAGTGTATATGGAGCCGTGCTAACTGACTGTATGTTTGTGTTTGTGTGTGTCTGCATGAAGTCAGAGTTATTCCAGCCCACAAGGACTCCTCAGATCTGCTGTCAGTCGTTCTGGAGGAGACAGGGGGGCTGGGAGTGGATATAGTCGTTGATTCTGGAGGTAAAATCTTGTAATTAAAGGTCTGTCAACCCTTCAAGGAACACATTTTGCCGTCTGCCCACGGATAATGAAGAGCTGGAATACATGTGTTGCATTTATGAAACTGAAGTCCTGACTTTTTGTTTTTCTTTGTGGGAGAAGTTTGTCTTTACGAAGACAAGGAGGAGGAGGAGGAGGAGGGAGAGAAGAAGTTCCTTCCACACAAGCATGACCTCATCAGTGTCCTGGGAGTGGGTGGACACTGGGTCACATCCCACCAAGACCTGCAGGTGAGCGGTGTCATCATCAAACAGACGAGCTCAGCTTTCAGTTTGATCGTACTCCCCTGGATTATTCAGATTAATCAGACGTGAACCCAGATTTTAAAATCAGATCTTAAGACTCCACATGTTTTTGTTTTTTTTGTCTGCAGCTGGATCCTCCAGATTGCAGATTATTGTATTTAAAATCAGCCTCCGTGTCTTTCCTCAACCCTGAAGTGTGGATGGCTTCCTCAGCCCAACAGGGACGGTACCTTCGTATCCTGGACTTAGTGTGTAATCTGTAACACGCACGCCCCCCTCGTTCAGGTTTTTGTTTCCCATTAACAGCTGTTTTCAGATGTTCTCAAGGACATTGTGGAAAAGATGTCAACTGGAGTGCTCAGGTAACTCAAAAACATCAAATTCAGTCACAAACATTTGATCTGTGCAGTTTAATATCCTTAAAACTCTTAGATATGTGTCAGAATAGTCATTTATAAGCAATGAAGCATTTTTTAAATACTTTTTGTCCTTTTTCTCCTCAGTAAGTAAGTGAACTTTATTTATATAGCACTTATCATTGTAAGGAATAAGGTGGGGTAAGGTATTTAAACACTTACTGTACCACCATTATTGTAGAGATATAGGACTTTCTGGTCAGTTTACTGACTTACCTATATCTTTAGATGTGCAGGTATGAGCAGACTTTTATCTGCACAAACATGCCACCAATTCACGGGGTCTCAACTTTTTCAGAATAAATCAATAAATCTGTGATGTGATTAGCCAGAAATGTAATTTCACAAGAGATTCAATTTATATTGGTCTACCAGAAAATAGACCTTTTATTGAAACTATCACAGAATTACATTAAACATTTGTATCGATATTAGCTCTGATTTAATAACTACGTTGACAAGAATTCAAATTAAAACAAACAGACAATTAAAACTTAACTGTTGGCACATTACTTGACAGATTAAATAGCTTATGAAAAGAAGAAATAGGAGGAAGAAGATGAAAGCTAAGTTAACTGAAATTAATTATTTGAAACAACCAGAGTGGCACCTTTCCCATACGGATCAGGCTGAGCCTCCGACACGTGCAGCATACAGACAACGCCTCTTTACCTGGTGACGAGACGTCTTGCGAGGTGAGGACTGAGAAGTTTGTGGACACTAACGGACTGTGTGGTCCAGTGAGCGTCCAGAGGACTTCGTGCGTGTATGACTGGATCAGACGAGCGGGAGCACGCATTCACCGGCAGGAACAGGCCCCAATCGCACTGGTTGGACTTTCAAAGTAAAACTTCAGAAAACAAATTCTTTCAGAAAATGAGTGTTGAGGCACAGCAAGGCTTTGCCGCGACTCTCAGCTGAGACGTGGGTCGTTGACACATGACCGGGCCGTCTCCAGCTTGGAGAAAAACGTCCGTGCGTCTTCCCTTCTCCCCGAGAACTCAAAAACTCAGTGAGTGCTGAGAACTGAGTCCCAGCACGGAGACAAAACAAAAACCTGCAGGTGTGAAAACAGAGCACTCTCTGTTTAAGCACAGATGAATTGTTTTTAGAACGGACGGGAGACCGAAGATTAAGTTATGTCTAGAACTTCTCTTTCGTTCCAAAAACAGTTCAAACAAATAGACGGAGAATTGTTCCTTCAACTTTCGACACTTATTCTGCCTAGAGCAGACAGTTCAAAGCATGATCATTCTGAGATGTTCTCTTAACTTTGTCATATTTAAAATATACCAGTTTAGTAAAATCATCATTGAAATGACAAAAAATACTGTTTGATCAATTCTGAATTAACACACATTAAAGAGAAAGTTCAATCTGATTAATTAGTGTCCATTAATCCATAATAATTGTTAACCAATATAGAGTCCACTTGTCCTTGAGAAACTCCTTGAGAGTTTCAAGAAGGTGTAACACTGAGAGTTTCAGAGAGATGTGGAGAGGCCCATATCCCATACGGACATGAGAGTGCTGTATCCCTACACAGCCCACGAAACAAGATCCATCGTAAATTTATGTTCGAGCGAGCACTGAGAAAAATAAAAACTGCAGACAAGACAAAGTGGCAAAGCAGGGAGAGGAAAACTCAGGAGGGAAGGAGGGAAGCTGCTGCTCCGTCGAGTGCCAGAAGTGAAAAAACTTCTTGTGCTTGGTTTGATGCGATGGGTCACACATTTTGAGTGTTGAGAGAAAATTGGTTCAAAATATTCGGAGCATGTTGAAAATTCTAGCAACAACTCATGCGAGGACATTGAGCAACCTTGTTGAAGACCTGAAACGTTTTGGAGACTAAGGATGCCATTCACTGACTAGTCACCAACAGTTACAGCCCAGTGAACATTCATCCATCCATTCATTCAACATACATACATACATACATACATACATACATACATACATACATACATACATACATACATACATACATACATACATACATACATACATACATACATACATACATACATACATACATACATACATACATACATACATACATACATACATACGGTACATCCAACTATCCATCCTACCATACATACATACATCCAACCAACCACACATACATACATCCAACCATACATACATTTATACAACCATCCATCCAACCATCTATTAATCCATCCATCTGTCCAATCATCCATACATCCAACTGTCCATTCATCAATCCATTCATCTATTAATCCATTCATCATCCATCCATCCATCCAACCATCTATCCATCCATACATCCATCCATACATCCAACTATACATACATCCAACCATCATCCATACATACATCAATCCATACATCAATCCATACATCCAACCATACATATATCTATTCATCCATCCATCTGAACAACCATCTATTCATCCATCCAACCATCTATTCACCCTTCAATCCATTCATCCATACATCCATACATCCATCCATACATACATACATACATACATACATACATACATACATACATACATACATACATACATACATACATCTATTCATCCATCCATCCAACCATCTATTCATCCATCCATTGATCTATCCAATCAACCATCTATTCGTCCATCCATCTATCTCCATCCATTATCTTTACCCGCTTTTCCTTTTCGGGTCACGGGTGCTCATATCCAGCAGTCAATGTGTGAGAGCCGGGGGACACCCTGGACAGGTCTCCAGTCTATCACAGAGACAAACAACCATTCACTCTCTCACTCACACCTATGGACAATTTAGAGTTACCAATAAGTCAAACATGCATGTTTTTGGTCTGTGGGAGGAAACTGGAGTACCCGGAGAAAACCCAAGCATGCATGGAGAGAACATGCAGACTCCACCCAGAATGTCCCCCGGCCTGGATTTGATCCGGCGACCTGCTCGCTGAGAGGCAGCAGCTCTACCAACTGCGCCATCGTGCCCAGTGAGCGACTAGTCAAAGCTAAATGTCTTCATTTATTTTTAACTGTTCTTCTTATTTTACCTACCTGAAATTAGCTTCTTTGGAGAATTTGTTCATTATTGGCACTTTAATCACTCCCAGTTGGTAACACGGAGAACCGTACTGCACAATGTTCTAAAAAAAAACAAGCCAAACACAATGATAGTGAGGTTTACCTTTTCACAGCTGCACTGTAAAGTGTCACTGCTAGTCTTTAGAAAGAAAGCATGAAGTGTGGAGATGTGACTGTTGGCAAATCAGTGAGTAAAGCTTACAGGAAGTTTGAAAGTCATATCATCCCTGTGGTTGTTGTACTTACTGTTGGTGTGATGTGGCTGATGTGTGCCTTTAAATTGAAAGTGAGCGTGGCACAGTGTTGGCCCGAAGTGGAGCTGAGCAGAAGAACTGCCTTCATAGGCTGCAGAAAGAAGCAGCTGCCGCGTACAGGCAGTACAGTGTTAGACCTGTGAAAACAGCAGCAATAATATCCATGAAATTTGCATTCCAGAGGCAAAGCATCCATTTTAATGTGTGTTTAGTTTGAGTCTACACGTTAGTTTTCAGGTTACGAAAGAGATGAATCAGCAGCTGTTTGGTCCAGTGTTTCTGCATGGCTGAGTTTGAAACAGCATGTTTTTTCAAATGATACTGGGGGCTTCAAAAATGGGACAAGGGTTATTTTTAAGACAAAGCCTCAAGAGGAAAACTGATGCGTTTTAATGAGCGAGAGTGCAATCTTGTGCAAAACTTGGGACACTGAGCTGAATAATTTGAGGGTATTCACTAGAATTTAGTAAGTACAACTCAGGCCAAAACAAGTTATTTTGGAAGTTTAAATGAAAAGGCAACATTTTCTTATAATACAAGATGTTTCAAAGTTGCTGATACAAACTTTAAAACGCATGCAAGACATTTTTTTAAATTGAGTGCCAAGGCCTGACCATTGATGGACGCTTTTTACTTGTCTGTGGCAGTTTTGGAAATATCCAAACAAAATACATAAAGTGAGAAAACTGACATAAAACCTATTGGTGCTCTGAAAGATAGTCCAGTAGAAACATCTTCCAAAGTTTAAACAGAAGGTTGAGCAGAAAGACTTTTCTTCGACAGACTTTACGACTGAACAGTCATTTTGCTATTTTTAAGGGGTTTTACACAAACCCAGTTCAAGTTTGACGATTTTGGCGATTTTGGCCAAACGTCTTCAACTGTGTGATAATGTCACACTCTATGATGTATAAACTTTAAAAATATGTTTACATTTCTTATAGTTTGTATGTAGAACTTCTTCTTCTTCTTCTTCTATGGGCTTTTTTCTCTTGGATTGCCACAGTGAGTCATCCTCCTCCATCTCACTCTGTCCTCACTCCAACTGTCCTCTCTAACTGCATCCATATATCTTCTCTTTGGCTTTCCTCTTTGTCTTTTTCCTGGCAGCTGCATTTCTAAACATCCTTCTACCAATATATCCACTGTCCCTCCTCTGGACATGTCCAAACCATCTCAGCCTGGCCTCTCTAACTTTATTTCCCAGTTGTTCAACTTGTGCTATCCTTGTCACTCCTAAGGAGAATCTCAGCATCTTCATTTCCACCACTTCCAGTTCTTTCTCCTGTCTTTTTGTCAATGACACCATCTCCAGCCCATACAACGTAGCTGGTCTCACCACTATCTTGTAAACTTTTCCTTTGACCTATGCTGCCATCTTTTCATCACAAATAACTCCTGAATCTTTTCTCCATCCACTCCATCCTGCCTGGGCTCTATTTTTCACCTCTCCATTTTCCTAGACTGTGGACCCCAAAGTACTTGAAGTCCTGCACCTTTGTGACCTCTGATCCTTGTAGCCTCAAGGCTCCGGCAAAGCTGAGCGTCCTGCCTGTACGCCACTCTACGCGCGCATTCTGTGCGCACGCGTTCGCTGGCACAGCTCTGCTTTCTTTCTCAAGTTAAATGCTCGCGTTTTCGCTCCAAATTCTTGTTGTAATTTGAGCCGCTGCGTGCAGAGGGGACAAACTGAGGTCGCTGATTGGTCACTTGCTGACACGCCTACTGAAATGATTGACAGCTCGAGTGGGACAACCAGCTGGCTTCAGCTGCACCCGAGCCGCGGTTGCTTGGCTGCAGCCGCTGCGGTCTTTCTAACTTTATATGTTACTAAAAACTTCTAAAAAATATAAATAAAAACAGGGAGCGCTTTTCCTGCAGCCCACAGCCCACCAGGAAATATTTAAAACCTTGCGCTGCCAGGTAGGACATGAATTCATTGATTTCAGTCATGGAGTGAACGGAGGATGAAGCTTTTACTTGACTTTTGGCAAAAAAAACAAAACTAAAGTCCTGATCAGCGATGAAGAAGGGGAATTTAATTCATTTGTGTAACATACAAAACAGTCCGGCACCGGCCAATTTATGGTGAGACACCGCGCAAGCGTGCGCGGTCGTAAAAAAAGAGCTTTGCGCGTTCGTGCCCTGCGGGGCTACGCTTGTGCCTCAGCGTACGTACGTCGTACAGAGGCGTACAGGCAGTATGTGCAGCTCTACCGGGGGCTTCACTGTTCCACCGACCTACCTCTCATTCACACACATGTACTCTGTCTTACTATGGCTGACTTTCATTCTTCTTCTTTCAAGTGCATACCTCCACCTCTCCAAGTTCTCACACAATGTCATCTGCAAACATCATAGTCCATGGGAATTCCTGCCTGACCTCATCTGTTAGTCGGTCCATCACCAGAGCAAACAAGAAGGGGCTCAGAGCCGATCCTTGATGCAATCCCACCTCCACCTTGAAGCTATCCGTCACTCCTACAGCACATCTCACCACTGTCCTGCTGTCTTCATACATGTCCTGTACCAGTCTAACATACTTTTCTGCCACTCCAGATTTCCTCATGCAATACCACACCTCCTCTCTTGGCACCCTGTCATATGCTTTTTCTAAATCCACAAACACACAATGGAGTTCTTTCTGACCCTCTCTGTACTTCTCTATCAACATCCTCAAAGCAAAGATGGCATCTGTGGTGCTCTTTCTTGGCATGAAACCATACTGCTGCTCACAGATAGTCACCTCTTGTCTAAGTCTTGCTTCCACAACTCTCTCCCAGATCTTCATCGTGTGGCTCATCAACTTAATTCCCCTGTAGTTGCTACAACTCTGTACATCACCCTTGTTCTTAAAAATGGGCACCAGCACACTTCTTCTCCATTCCTCAGGCATTTTCTCACCTTCAAATATGCCATTGGATATTTGAGTCAAAAACCTCACTGCCATCTCTCCAAGATATTTCCAAACCTCCACTGGTATGTCATCAGGTCTTACTGCTTTCCCATTCTTCATTCTTTTCAGAGCTTTCCAGACTTCACCTTCACTAATCTTTCCCACTTCCTCTTTCGCAGTTTCTATGACCTCTACTCTTTTTTTCTCTTTCATTCTCCTCATTCATTAGCTCCTCAAAGTACTCCTTCCATTTTCCTGTCACACTCTCCTTACTTGTTAGAACATTACAATTCCTACCTTTAACGAGCCTAACCTGTTGCACATCCTTTCCAGCCTGATCCCTCTGTCTCGCCAATTGGCACAAGTCATTCTCACCCTCTTTAGTGTCCAGCCTCCCATACAACTTATCATACACCTTTCGCTTTGCCTTAGCTACCTCCCTCTTTGCTCCCTCTTTGCTCTACGTCCCATCTCCTTATAGTTTGTACGTAAAATTAACAACACAAAGTTACAAATTAAAACTATAAAATGTGGTCTTCCTCAAGGTTCAGTTCTAGGACCTAAATTATTTATACTTTATTTAAATTATATTTTTACAGTATCCAGTATTTGAAATTTATAATGTTTGCTGATGACACAAACTTTTTCTTTTCTTGAAAGAATATAGATGAATTAATACAAATAGTAGAAAAAGAGCTAGCTGAGTTAAAAAAAGTGGTTTGATTATAATAAGCTATCTTTAAATAAATAAAAAACTAAAGTTATGGTATTTTCAGGTAATCGGATTTACAATAATGTAAAGTTACATATAAATGGAGTTGAAATCGAAAGAGTTTATGAGACAAAAATTTTAGGTATCATTCTAGATAGCAAACTTAGTTGGAAGCCTCATATTGAATATATTAGAAATAAAATTGCAAAAACTATTGGAATATTGTTTAAAATAAAAGATTTAATAAATGTAAAATGTTTGCATAGTATATACTCTTCCTTGATTATGCCCTACTTGTTATATTGCTCAGAAATATGGGGAAATGCAAATAAAACTACTATTGACGTATTAATAAAGTTACAAAAAAAGCAATTAGGCTTATTAATAAAGTGGGATATTGTGAACCAACTAATAAACTTTTTATTCAAAATAATACTTTAAAATTTATTGACATTGTTTATATAAAAATACTGGAAATAATGTATAAAGCACTCAATAAAAGTCTTCCCTCTGGAATTCAGAAATTATTTACCATCTAGGTTGGCTGCACTTTAACTTTAAAAATCAAACATATTTAAAGGTTGTTATAATACCGTACATATACAGATTTTTCACTAAATATAACTTTTAGACATTTGTACAACATTTGAACAACATGAGTTGTTCATCTGTCAAACACAAAGTGCTAAATTGTAAAATTAAGACATACTTTGGTGGAATGTTGACAATAGATCCATTAGGAAGGGAGAAGAAATGTGCATCCTCCCCTAAAATGGAGGCCTGATATTTGATAGGCTTTGACGACGGGTTTTTCAGATGCACCTGCGGATCACAAAAAGCAACAAAGTCAACAAACTGATGTCTGGTAATAAAAAACGGCAAGTACATCTGAAAACATAAAGACATGCTGAAGATGAAAAACAATACAAGCTTTAAAAGTAACAAACTGATAACTCTTCACTTGTACAGATTCACAGCGAGCGAACTGGCATGAACGATTGTTTTACACTGAATGCACTTCCTGACTAAACTTGGGCCTTTAACCTCTTTAAGTTAGACCGCAGGGTTACAGGACCACAGCCACTTGAAATGATAATGTGTGTAATTATCTAATGTTTCTACAGTATTTGTTTGTAGTCCTGTTATTGTGTGTCTGGGTCCAGTCCCCAAGACAGCATGCTTCTGTGTGATTAGACTTACAGTTTAATTTTTAATTTTTATTCTCCTCAGAGCTCATTAGTTTCACTGTTCATCATCACTGTGTCTTGTAGGGATTACTTGAAAAATTAGATCTCATCTTTGCAGTAATTCTCACCTGGTTTAAAAATAAACAAGAGTACGGCATACAGCACATTTTACGCCCTAACCTGCTGCACATCCTTTCCAGTCTGATCCCTCTGTCTTGCCAACTGGTACAAGTCCTTCTCGCCCTCTTTAGTGTCTCATTTAGTGTCTCATTTAGTGTCTCATTTTACACCCATTGGCAAATTATTACAAGGCAACCTATAGCAAATGCCTAGACAAGCTAAGCGCTTGTATGACCTTTGACCTTATGATCTTGACCTTGAAGCAGACATGATGTAAAGAATATGTGACATACCATTAGAGATGGAACAAATGTGTATCAAGTTTTGTTAAATTATTTTGAGCGGATCAAAAGTTGTGGTTCGGACTAGCTAAGACCTCGTTTTAATTTTGACCTTGATTTGTGACTTTGACCTTGGAGCTGGGGTGATGAAAATTATAAGTGACTATCTATCTAGTGATGATGCGTATGTGTATGAAGTTTCATTAAAGTGTCTTGACTGAATAAGAATTTATGGGCGGGGCAAGAGAAAGTATTCAGACATAGGTATGGATGGATGGGCTGAGTCTATACCATTCTATGTCCGTCTTTTGACAGGCGCATAAAAATACATTTTTAAACCAAAGTGAGCACACTGTGTGTGTGTGTGTTTGACTGTACCTGCTTGCTGACAGTACTGTGGAGGCCTCCTGACAGAGTAATAGTGTGTGAGGGCAGGTAGTGAGGCAGCATCTCATAAAGGTGAACACACAGAACTAACATCTGCACCGGGTTGGAATCAGACAGATCTGGAAGCTGAATACAAAACACACTAAAATACAGATTGGGTCAGAGTGTTACATACTCAGAAACCACCAAGGCCTGCCACGAACTGGAAACCAATGTCCCCATCCACTGAAGCCAGTTTTACATCCCTATGGACCGAGACCTTGTATAACCATTGACCCTAATTTGTGACCTTGATCTTAGAGTGGGGCGATGAAAAGATTACGTGAAACACTGTCTAGTGATATGCTGGTGAAGATTCTCAGTCGTCCAGGACATGATGAAATCAAAAAAGGCGTTCAATACAGGATCAACTGGACTTTATTTGTTGCAGAAAACGTTTCGACTTCTGTCCAGAAGTCTTTTTCAATTCTGTCTAGTGATGGTACGAATGTGTATTGAGTTTTGATAAATTATCTTGAGTGGATCAAAAGTTGCTGGCGGGACAAGAAAACGTTTACAAACACATTGACACTATAACGTAATACGTCCCGCCTTCTACGGATTCAAGTAAATCATTGAAAATATGAAGCTCATACCCATGACAAGAGTTTATATTGAAAGACAACGTGGCATAGAGTCTAATCACTGGTAAGAACCTTATCAGTATAAACATACTATTCATTTAACCTCTTGACCTCATACATAAAGCGGTTAAAAATGTAAAACAATAATAATAAATAATAATAGTAATAAAAAGTTTTATACCATTAATGCAACATCCTACAAAAAATGGTAGTTTCATATTTGTTAGCAGGAATTGTAATCTTTGTGGATATACCTCTAGTATTTACCTGTATGTCCATGTTGACTCCAAGTGTAGTCAAAGCCTGGGCCACGATGATATTGTTGTGAATGATGTGCTCCAGACTGCTAACTGTGGTGTAAATCCTCCGGAAGTGGCTTTTTATCTGTAGTGATCAAGAAGAAGTACAGGTATATCCCATCAATCAGAGCTCCTCCTGCAGGTTTCACCAATCAACCCTCACAGCAGGCTGCACCACCCCAACCCCCTGTTTAATACTGAGACCCATAAACAGTACAAAGACAGACCAGATACGGGCAGTAGGCAGCAAGCAGAGCAGCGAGCACCAGTCCATCTGTAAAGTCCAAGTCAAAGTTCACTATCCAGCGTGCTAATGGGACTCCATCTGAAAATGATTTAGGCACAGAAATTAATCAGCAATATTTATTTGCATGAAAAAGTGCACATTCTGAGGCAAGGACACTGGTAGGAAAATATAAGCACATTGCAAACCAGTCAAGGAGAAGCAGGGGAAACCCTTAACAACAGCGGAGGAGCGACTTGGAGCAAAACGGTGGGTGAAGCATGTTGGTGAACTACTAAATTGATCAGCACCGGATCATCTACCAGATTTTCCACCATCTGATAAAGTCTTGACCCGTGGAAAACCCCAGTAAATCTGAGAGAATAGGAAAGTAGCAGGGCCTGATGGGGTTCCTGCAAAAGCTATGGAGGCTTGTCTAGCAACATCTATAGATATCTTTCATAGGCTCTTTGCTGAAATACGGTAAGAGGAAAAAATCCAGAAGACACTCACTGATAAGATACTGATGTACTCTCTGTGATGTCCTCAATAGGTGCAACAGAGCTGTCCTGAATATCTGTTCATGGCTCAGCTTTAGGTCCTGCTGCCCTCTAAGTGCCACAGCCTTAAAGTTATGATGATGTCTCACTCCTTAGCTTTGTTCAAATTAGCTGACCCTATGAGGTCAGACACATTCCACTGATTGGATCTGTCTCATCTTCAATAGAATAGAACAAACTAGGTCTTCCTGATCTTTTTGCCACATTCATGTGCTGCCATGAAATTTGGAAAATCCTAACCTCGCCAATGATTTTGTGCTCTCAATTACAATGCTGTCATTAGGAACACTTTTCATTTCAGTTGTTGTTTTCAAATGATTCCTTCCATTCTGAAGGGAGATGCACTGTTGGTAAAAGTCAAAGAGGAACTGGGACTATGAGAGCTTGACCTTCAGTTGGGATGCAGTGTAGCAACATGATAAATGCTAATGCCAAAAACACGAGCAAATCATACTGCTGCTCAGTCACCTCTCATTAAGTCTTGCTTCCACAACTCTCTCCCAGATCTTTATTGTGTGACTCATCAACTTGATTCCCCTGTAGTTGCTACAACTCTGTACATCACCCTTGTTCTTAAAAAATGGACACCAGCACACTTCTTCTCCATTCCTTAGGTATTTTCTCACCATCAAATATACCATTGAATATTTGAGTCAAAAACCTCACTGCCATCTCTCCAAGACATTTCCAAACCTCCACTGGTATGTCATCAGGTCCTACTGCTTTCCCATTCTTCATTCTTTTCAGAGCTTTCCAGACTTCACCCTCACTAATATTTCCCACTTCTTAGTCCACAGTTTCTATGACCTCTACTCTTCTTTCTCTTTCGTTCACCTCATTCATTAGCTCCTCAAAGTACTCCTTACATCTTCCCGTCACACTCTCCTCCCTTCTTAGAACATTACAATTCCTATCTTTAACAAGCCTAACCTGCTGCACATCCTTTCCAGCCTGATCCCTCTGTCTCGCAAATTGGTACAAGTCCATCTCACCCTCTTTAGTGTCCAGCCTCCCATACAACTCATCATACACATTTCGCTTTGCCTTAGCTACCTCCCTCTTTGCTCTATGTCCCATCTCCTTATAGTTTGTATGTAAAACCACAAGTATTTATGTGATCTGTCCAGTTGTCTAAAGTTTGCTATAGGGCTTATGGTTTTTTTATCTCAAACCGTCCAAGAATGTGGAGAGTGTAAATTCAAATTCATTGACTTCCATTAAATCGGATCTCAGAATTTTCCTTTTAAAACTGAAAGTGAAGCCTCATTTTGTCTCTGGTCATGGAGTGAAGAGGCGACATGGACATATTCTCCATCTATTCGTCCATTTAGCTCATCATTTCAGCTAGAGAACCTTTAAAAATAAGTGGCACCAGCATCCATTTTGGTGTGTGGCTGCATCTAGTGTAGGAAAGGTTGCTATAATATATGCTATATGCTTAGCATATTTACTGTTGGTAAATTTACTTTACGTATTCACTGTTGGTAAAAGTCACAGAGGAACTGGGATTATAAGAGCTTGGTCTTCAGTTAGGATGCAATGTAGCAACATGATAAATGCTAACGCCAAAAGCACGAGCAAGTTGCAGTTCAATTTTGTCAATTTACTTTCACATTTCAGAAAATCGCTAACAGGAAGTGCTTCCCCTTTTTATACATCAGGTACAACATCAGAGTAATGATGTCATGTCTTTTACAATCACAAACAATGACCTGAACATAAATGCCAACGCTAAACAAAACCACCCAGCAGCAGTGTTTCCCCAAGATAACTTGCCATGGTGGGGCGCTCATCTCATCCATGATTTTTATCAACGTGGGGGTGGGGGAGACAGAAGCCCCTTTCATAAGTAAAATCCGCGCAATTGCCGCACAGACCAGTCCGGCTTTAATTCTCCCTGGGTCATTCATAAGACCACAGTTGAAGGCGGGCAGGTCCCGCTCACATAAATATGTTCATAAATTAACCCATAGCGCGGATCCAAAAGAGGTGTGGAGCAGAACTCAGCTGAGCTGAACTGGACTGCAACGTATTTATTGTGGGACAGACGTCAGACGTTTACAAGTTGTCGTTTCTTGTCATTTTTAATATTTCCTCAGTAATAAATCTACAGCTGCACTGTCTCCCTCCAGCGCGCGCGCACACACACACAGCTCCTCCGCTGCTCAGAGAGAGAGAGAGAGAGAGAGAGAGAGAGAGAGAGAGAGAGAGAGAGAGAGAGAGAAAAAAGAGCGAAACTAACTTTTACAAGTTGCTGTTTCGTGTCATTTTTAAAGACCGTGTAAAGTGAAATTAAATGTGTGTTTTTAGTTTGTCACATGGCATAAATATGTGTTATTAATCACCCATATAAATCTGACTGATTAAAAACATTGTTTTCCTTATAAAATTAAGTGTCAAAAATCATGAAAAAACATGATTTTGCCTTGCTCTGAAACGGTGGGGGCGTGTCAGCGCGTGGGCGTGGTTTCAGCGCAGTACTGCGCCGTGTCCATGCCCCCTTCAGAGCTGAGCTGTGTGGGGAGGCATACGGGGGAAGCAGAGATCCACCTGCTCCGTTTTTATCTGAGTTCTGGCTTCCAGCAGCTTCTTTTTCCAAGAGCACTAACAACTCTGGTTATGTTTTTAAAGTTGAGGACACATATCTCCGCTGTTATAATCAGCGCTATTTTAGAAGATGAGCGGACTCGCGGTCCGACCCGGTCACATCGCATGTGGGGTCTGTGTTCTTCACGCGGATCGCCTCTCACACACACACACACACACACGCGCGCGCGCGCGGGGGGGTGCGGAGGTGCGCGGAGGTGCAGGTGGCATGTGGTCGCTCCAGCAGCACGCCTGGGTTGAGTACTGGAGGGAGACGGTCGGTAGCGAGTGAACGGCTCCACCGAAGAACGCATTTATACGGCTGGAGCTGCAGGGGGTGGGGCTTGTGACCGCGTGACGAAACGCGGTCACATTTAAACCACGCCTAAAAAATCCTGAAAGAGAAATATGTTTATACACAGTTTGATCTATAACTCCAAAATTAATTGAGCTACAATTTTGAGACTTTTTACTCATTTACAAGATTACAATTATGACATTTATAATGTTTATTGAAGAAAATGTTGAAATTCACTTTACACGGTCTTTAATATTCCCTTGTTAATAAATCTGCTTGTTGATTAATCCTGCGGTCGCTCACTGATATCATCATATTTTGAGCGCGGATCCGCGGGTTGCATTCACAAGTGGGTCTGCCCGGCTCGGGTCCGGATCTGATACTACCTCTGCTCGCGGATCAGGGGCACATCAGAGGCGAGTAAAATTTACTTGCCTATCCGCCTTTGTGTTTTTTCTGAATGCTCGTTGGAGGACTGAACATGCATCGGGCCCGAACTGAGCCGTCTTATGAAAGGGGCTAGTGACACATCTGAGCCACTTGCTGTATGTACCGACAGTTTCCGAGTGGGGGGAAGGGCGGAGGTTCAGCCTGAGGTTTCAGCATGAGAGGAAAAGCTGACTTTAGCTTTTTAGCTAGCGCACTTGTATTCTGCGCCGCTAGCTTAGAGTTACGTCAGTCGCGATAGGTGGTGCTCACAGTTCGGTAGACAGGGTGATGGGGCGTTGCGCCTCACTTGTATAATGGTAAAGGAAACACTGAACAGGGGCAACCCATATGAACACATAACTAGAAGAAGTTCACCCATTTCTGTCCCAAGATTTCCCAGCCACCTCTGTGATTCACTCAGTTTTTTTGCATTCAAGTATAACGTGATTTACATAAAAGAAATTGAAATTTGACAATGACCCACAGAACTCATTGTCTCTGAAATTTCATCCTGCAATGAAATCAGATATAACTGTAATATTGAAAATTATCAGTAAAAACCTCAATGCAATTTTTAGCCTTCGTTTTTTAGCGGAACTACAATTTCAGTGTCAATGTTTGAATAACTAGGATAAAAAAATGAATGCATAAAAAATCTTCATTTAGCAAAAATATAATAATTCAGAGGATTCCTGAAGGTTTAAATTCCTTTGTTTTAGTCTCATCCACTCTACACCAGCATTGTGATTGGTTAATATTCCTGTCTGTTATTAACAAACTGGTCCCGCAAATCCTCTGACTGAGTTCTGCCTTCTCTTTAGACAGTGAAGTCCTAACCAATGAGAACTCCTTCAGACATGCTTCTTGCCTAGCAGAGGTGGGCACAGCTAACCAAAAAGTTAGCTTGGCTAAACCATACTCCGCTAAATAAGAAATTAGCTTTGCTTATGATAAACCGCTTAACAGGTAAATCGCTAACCGCTTGGACGACTGTCACTCAGTCTGCATCACACGTCTTCATCTCCTTCCAGCTGAAGCTGCGTTGACCAATCACGTCTTGTTACATGTACACGCAATAAAACAATAGCGTGCCTAACGGGACTGTTAGAGACACGCCCACAAAAGTCAGGAACAAGCTTGTGAATTTTGTTATAGGATTTAAAAGTTGGCAAAATCGTGTTTAGCGGAAGCTAATTCCACAAACGGTTTTGAAAGTTAGCAAAAATGCTAATCCGCTAAACAAGAAATTAGTTCGGGTATTAGTGGAACTGTGCCAACACTGTTGCCTAGAAAATAATCTGATTGGATAGTTCAACTGCAAAGTAGTTTACAGAAAATAAAATAATAAATTGAAAAAATAAACACAAAATAAATATCAAATAAAAAAAAATAAATGTAACTTTTTTTTTGGATGTGCCAAATGTATGGGCCTTTGGTGAAGGCCCTGAGGGTTGCCCACTAGTAAAAATCACATCATCTCAAAAAGCACTGGGCTGCTACGTGAGGTCCTTAAGGGTAGTATTTTACTACTGTATTTGACAGTTTAGCAACATTTCTGATCACTTTTTGAATTCCAATACTGTACTCAGAAAGTCGCCTAACAATGATGAACTAGTGAATTCCCTTTCCATTTAAATCTTTAGCAAGACTTTATTGAAACAGTTGCACTTCGTTTTTGCTTTTAGACCTTTCAAACAAAATGTTTTACAAGTTGTTTTGTATTACTAGTTGTTTTTCATTCCAATTATTTTCTTGTAAGCACTTTATGATTTTATGTTTTAAATTTTTTCTTTTTATCCTTCATAATATTGTTGTGGTCCTAACTATTCATGTTCTCACTGTGGTTTTAACATTTACCATAAAGATTTTATTATTCTGAAATGAGATGAGCACTGGGAGAAAACAAAACCTTTTCTTGATACACGTTTATCTTGACTTACCTGTGCCCCATACAGTTTTCCTCATCTTCTCATAGTGCATGTTGAGCCATGACAGTAACCGGAGCTCATAGGGCGAGTAGACATTGCTAACCAGGCACTGTGACCCATCAAGAGCAATTCCAACTGTGTCTGTGATGTTTGAAGGTGTGTTCAGAGCTCCCCCTGACACCCGACACAATACAACAACCTGTGCAAGTGTACAAGGACATTCAACAGCACTGTGACGACAAGTTAACATATTTGTGAATGTAACAAGTCGGAGGCAGGAGTTTCACCTTGTATAGCTGTAAAAGCACATCAGTCCAGGACCGTTTGCTCAGAGACTCGTAGTCAAAACTGTTAAAGTCGAGGCCACTCTCTGTATCGCTCGACTGAGACATAAAATACAAGCATACATGTTTTAATTGCTTTAAAACACATAATTTAAGTTCAGGACCAAACTTTTCAGCTATATTATTACCTGTATGGAGCACCAGTGCTTGAACTCCAGGACATCTAGTAAGTACTCTGGTCTGAGGTGACACAGGCAGGCTCCCTGAATCCTGAACACATCATTTTCAGAAGACAAAATAACAAATTATTACTAGGGGTGCACCGATCCACTTTTTTCACTTCCGATACCGATACCCAAGGTTTAGTATCACCAGATACCGATCCGATACAGAAAAACAGTGCTGAATTAACTTAAAACAGTTCTTTTTTAAACACAGATATAAATGTACGAAGGGCTGGACGGTAATTCGATATCAATATATATCGCAATATACTTTTATTCAATAACGGTGATATGAGTTTTAAGCACATTTTTGATATTTCAATAGGATTACAACGTTTCACTGACGCGTTTCTTTTTCTGTTCGGGTTGAAGCAACTGCTTCAGTTTCAACCCGGACAGAAAAAGGTGCGACACAACTAGGTAAGCGCATGGTGACGTAGATGTTACGCAGTGCTCGAGTCAAGAAGGTGTTAGCGGTAGCTGGCTAGGTAAATCTCCAACGCGCCTTAAGTTTTTGCTTCAAAACGAGGCCCATGACTGTCAGAATGTGACTGAACAAGGTTTCACAAGTGAAGAGAAAGCAGATGACATCACTGGGAGCAAAGACTAATTTGGCTTTGTGGAAGTGGTTTGGCTTTCTAAGATCCGATAAACTGCAGGTTTCAGTGTGCTGCAAAATGTGTCTGAGAGTTGTTCCAACTAGCGGTGGGAACATCTAACTTGTTTCAGCTGAAGAATTTCCCCTTGATACAATATGAAGAGAGTCAGAAGATGAAGCCCTAGTACTGAATTACAAATTTATTGAAAACTTTGCACCAGTACAGTACACTTAAAAACACCAATAGCTTCACAAGCTTGGTCAAACCTGCATCATGAAGGACCCCACTCACCCAGCACACACTTTTTTCCCTGCTCCCTTCAGGAAGGAGGTTAAGGAGCATTCGTGCTGCTGTTTATAATGATGTTTTTTCCACTACATTAGGGCTTAGTGTATTACTAGTTGATGTTTCTCTTAGTTAATTCTAGATGTTATTACTGTTTTTCTCTTGCATTTGTTGTTGGATGTAACTGGGACCCCGTGTACATAATCTCGTTTTCATCACATGTACCACATGCGGTGCAAATGACAATAAAGACTCTCTGACTCTGACTCTGATTAAGTGTAGACCGAGGAACAGCTTTTACCCTGAGGCTGTTAGACTCATGAATCTCTAACCAGAATAAGCAGAATCAGAAAAATTCCCATAATTTTAACCAAATTTTTGGCTGAGATCTGACGATTTCATTCAGTCTAAAAAAGCTAAGTCTACCAGAATAAGCAGAATCAGAAAAATTCCCATAATTTTAACCAAATTTTTGGCTGAGATCTGACGATTTCATTCAGTCTAAAAAAGCTAAGTCTGATCCTCTGGACATTCAAAAAACAAAACAAAACAAAAAAGTAGAAAGACTTCAGTTTCTTCAGACTTAGCTTTTTTAGATTTTTCTACCTGGATTATTGAGCATGCATCAGGGGGTTTCATTCATTCGGACATGGGAAATATTGAACATTACCATTTTCAGCCACAAGAGGGCAGGCGAGCAATATGGCAAGCCAAGTGTCTCATTAATGGGTAAAACTGGCTATTAATGAGACACTTGGCTTGCCATATAAACCACCTTCATCTCGCGCTGGAACTCC
>JBBPBX010035508.1:0-12521 GCA_038048925.1 Garcialebias charrua
ACGTGGGTCCCCCTTCCCATAGGCTCACCACCTGTGGGAGGGGCCAAAGGGGTCGGGTGCATTGTGGAATGGGTGGTGGCCGAGGGCGGGGACCCTGGCGGTCTGATCCTCGGCTACAGAAGCTGGCCATTGGGACATGGAATGTCACCTCTCTGGTGGGGAAGGAGCCTGAGCTAGTGTGTGAGGTTGAGAGGTTCCGGCTAGAAATAGTCGGACTCACCTCAACGCATGGCTCTGGCTCTGGAACCAGTTTCCTTGAGAGGGGTTGGACACTCTTCCACTCTGGAGTTGCCCCTGGTGAGAGGCGCCGAGCAGGAGTGGGCATACTTGTTGCCCCCCATCTTGGTGCCTGTACGTTGGGGTTCACCCCGGTGAACGAGAGGGTAGCCTCCCTTCGCCTACGTGTGGGGGGACGGGCTCTGACTGTTGTTTGTGCCTATGCGCCAAACGGCAGCGCAGATTACCCACCCTTTTTGGAGTCCTTGGAGGGGGTATTGGAGGGTGCGCCTCCTGGGGACTCCCTTGTTCTGCTGGGGGACTTCAACGCTCACGTGGGCAATGACAGTGAGACCTGGAGGGGTGTGGTTGGGAGGAACGGCCCCCCTGATCTGAACCCGAGTGGTGTTCTGTTGTTGGACTTCTGTGCTCGTCATGGATTGTCCATAACGAACACCATGTTCAGGCATAAGGGTGTCCATATGTGCTCTTGGCACCAGGACACCCTAGGTCGCAGCTCGATGATCGACTTTGTTGTCGTCTCATCTGATCTGCGGCCGCATGTCTTGGACACTCGGGTGAAGAGAGGGGCGGAGCTGTCAACTGACCACTACCTGGTGATGAGTTGGCTCCGATGGTGGGGGAGGATGCCGGTCAGACCTGGCAGGCCCAAACGTATTGTGAGGGTCTGCTGGGAACGTCTGGCAGAGTCTCCCGTAAGACGAGCTTTAACTCCCACCCTGTTCCTGAGTGAGGACAGGAGCAGGTGGAAAAGAAGAGAGATCAAAGTCTAGACTTCTGTGGTTTAAAGTCAAGACCTTTGACCCATCAGGGGCGAACCTTGTACACATTGGATGTACGGACAAGGCATGGAGGTCACCTACACGTTTCACCGAGCAAAGAGCCAGGAGAAGAGCGGTCTTATAAGATAATAAATCTATCTTAATGTCGCTTAGTGGTTCGAATAGGGGATCACAGAGAGCTCCCAAGACCAGACTAAGATCCCATCCAGGGGTCAAGATCATGCTGGGGGGTCTCTTCCTCAGCACGTCCTTCATAAATCGTATTATGAGCGGGTGCGCGCCAGGCGTCCTGCTACCCCATCCTTCGTGACAGGCCGAAATTGCTGATAGGAACACCTTAATTGTTGAAAAAGAACGACCTTTCTCCAGCAAGTCCTGAACAAAGGTAAGGAGCTGAGCCAGGTCACATGAATAAGAAATAATATTTATTTCTGAGCACCAGGCTTCAAAAATATGCCACTTCCGGGCGTAAAGAGACTGAGTTGACCCAGCTCGTGCATTTTGAATGGTATTTACCACATTTTCAGGCAGGCCTGAGGCCACTAGCTTGTCCCTTTCCACCACCAAACTGAAATTTGCCACAGCTCTCAGCCTAAGTGGCGAGACTGCTCCTTCTGGTGACGTGGAGGGTCCCTGTAGAGGAGCAGGTGGTAGATCCAGTTCTCCCTCAAGGGCCCTAATTCCTGTGGTCCCTTGAAGGTCAATCATGTTAGGGAGAGGACCTTCCTGCAGATGTACCACCCTACTGCTGTCACGTTACGGTGTGTGAGAGAACCCAGTGGGTGCAGACAGGTAGTCACTCGGAGGCAGGAGTAGAAAAATCCAAAACGTTTAATCACAAAACTCAAAACAAAACACTGACAAGGCAGCGATGTAAAGACGAGGAACTGTAACTTTGGCTTAAACTCTGGAACTGTAACTAGCTACTTTAATTCTAAGAACTATGAACTGCAGCTCAAACAGTGGCAGGAATACTAAAACTCAAACATGTGACTTATACTGAAACTCAAACATGAAGAGACGTACTCACTGGCCAACACACCAGGGGAAAACGAACGAATGACCCGACAAGAAACTGACTGCAGACAGAGTATATATACACACAGACAAGACAGGAAGTAACGACACACCTGGGAACAATTAACAGAACAAGGCTAACTCTGAAGGGAAATCAGGGTGAGAGAACTCTAGGTTGAACTAATAATAAAACAAACATGTGGACTAAATTAGAAGGGAACCTAAACACATGTAGACTACGAAGGGGACCTACAATAAACATGAAGACTAAACATGAAGACTGACTGAACTAGACGGGGACCTAAAATAAACATGAGATATGCAGACTGAACTAGACGGGGAACTTAACCATGAAGACTGACTGAACTAGACGGGGACCTATGTATAATAGAACAAACATGAAGACTAATAGAAAGGGACCTAAAGGAAACATGCAGACCAAACTAGACGGGGACCTAGACCTGAAGACTAAACAAGAATATACACGAAGACAAGACCAACAGGAAGGAGCTATCCTTACAACTGCTAGGGATGGGAATTGTTAAGAAATTATCAATATCGATTCCTTTATCGATATCATTTATCGATTCAATTCCTTATCAATTCTGTTAACAATTCTCATTGGGTTGGGCAAAAAAATATAGTACACCATTTGTGTGCATGAAGTATTTAATGCTCTTCCACCAGAACAAAAATAGAACTTTTATGAAAAAATAATTGCTAATTAACAGTACTGTATTAAGGGGCTGTCCATGGTTGGAATGGGTGAAAGGCCAGTTGGACTTCTGTCTCTTCCTCAAAAAGTTCTTCTAGGGCTGTCTCTTTTTGCTGCTTTACAGGAGGCATCTGAAATTATTGACATAACCACAACTTGTAATTCACAAGTTTCAATTTTAAAATAGTGTAATAATCCATGCAATCTATCATCTTTCATTACAAAAAACAAAACTTACATAGTTATCATCTTCATCCTCTTCTGCCTCCCTCTGTGTCTCTCCCTCTGCATCTCTCTCAGCTCTGCCAGCAGCACAAGATTCAATTTTAAAATAAATAGTGTAATCCATGCAATCTATCATCTTTCATTACAAAAAACAAAACTTACATAGTTATCATCTTCATCCTCTTCTGCCTCCCTCGGTGTCTCTCCCTCTGCGTGTCTCCCAGCTCTGCCAGCTTCAGAAGAAATTCACCATTAAAAACACTGAGCAGCAAGAAAAGCTCTCACAACAGAAAGAGGCTACAATGAAACACACTGAACAAAAATATAAAACAACACTTTTGTTTTTGCTCCCATTTCTACGGTGGCATTTTTAGGTCTGTTGTGTGTTAATATCGTCATCCTGAAAGCTAAGTGTGCTAGCAACAGCCTCTGAGCCAGCCAGACTCCGGCAATCCTCGTCAGCTAAATGTTATTACATGAGATGGAGATTATTTATACAACACGGTGGAAGCAGTAAAGCAAAAAAGTAACAAGTGACAGGAACTGGAGGAGTTTAACGTTACGTGCTGCAACATTTAAACAGAGGGGCACGCTAGCTTGTTAGCTCCGCTTCCACCACCACGATGAAGCAGTGTCACGAAGCAGCGTGTTAAAGATGTTACATTTGTACAAACTCACCTCATACTGAGTGGTCAAATGCTTCTCTCTGCATGTTAGAAGTATTTCCGCCCTTTATTGTAATCCACGTTTCGCATGTGTTGCAAGTAGACCTGGTTTCGTCTTCGCTTTTTCCTTGACGGCATGTTGATACCAATGATGAGTCCAGCTACAGACAGGAGGTGGAACACCTGGAGAGCTGGTGCAAAGAGAATAATCTTCACATGAATGTGAAGAAGACAAAGGAGATGATTGTGGACTTCAGAAGGAACAAACACACCCACGCCCCACTGAAAATAGGTGGGTCTGCAGTGGAAGTGGTCTCCAGCTACAAATACTTGGGTGTACACATGAATGATAACCTCAGCTGGAGCAACAACACCACCAGCCTGATCAAGAAAGGTCATCAGAGACTCTACTTCCTCAGACGGCTGAGACGTGCTGGTCTGAGCAGCCCAGTTCTCACCTCGTTCTACAGGTGTGCAGTGGAGAGCGTCCTGTGCTCCAGCATCAACGTGTGGCATGGAGGCTGCACAGTTGAAGAGAGGAAAGCTCTACAGAGAGTGGTGAAGGCTGCACAGAAGTCTGTTGGAGTCAGTCTCCCCACCATCACAGACATTTACACCTCCAGATGCAGGAAAAGAGCCACCTGCATCATGAAAGACCTCACTCACCCAGCACACTCACTCTTTGCCCCACTCCCCTCAGGACGGAGGTTGAGGAGCATCAAATGTAGAACCACTAGACTGAGGAACAGCTTCTACCCTGAGGCTGTTAGACTCATGAATAAATAAAATAAAAAATAAACACTGCAAAATATCACATTGTGCTGATGCTGATCTGTTTTCTTGTTGCTGTGTTCATCTGTGTTCATCTGTGACCATCTGCTCATACAAACTCATGTTCGTGCTGCTGTTTATTTCCACTATATTAGGCTTAGTGTATTACTAGTTGATGTTTTTCTTAGTTAATTCTAGATGTTATTACTGTTTTTCTCTTGCATTTGTTGTTGGATGTAACTGGGACCCCGTGTACATAATCTCGTTTTCATCACATGTACCACATGCGGTGCAAATGACAATAAAGACTCTCTGACTCTGACTCTCTCTGACTCTCTGATACGGCGCTTGTCTGTGATGTCATCACGTAAATGCGTCACCACGTCGAGTCAG
Source organism: Garcialebias charrua (assembly GCA_038048925.1). Taxonomy (NCBI): domain Eukaryota; kingdom Metazoa; phylum Chordata; class Actinopteri; order Cyprinodontiformes; family Rivulidae; genus Garcialebias; species Garcialebias charrua. Next base: position 4,806 of record JBBPBX010035508.1, read on the forward strand.
TAGAACGAGTCAGAAGAACGACTCAGAGAACCGATAAACTGAATCGTTAAGACAAGCAGCCTACAATTCCAGAGAATTGAACTATAAAGAACCGGTTCTCGATTCCCATCCCTACCTACTGCTCTGATCAAGAGTGTTTGGGGGCAGAGGCAATCTGTTAGACAAAGGGCAGAGGCAATCAATTAGACAAAAGTAGGACAAAATGTATGCTTTTCCTCTTTTTGTTGGGGGTCATGGATCGGAGGGGTTGCAAGTTTTGTAAACGAGCAGATCTCCTGGCCCCAGCCCATTTCCTGGTTGGGCCTGGTTTACTGGTCTCCGGCCTTAAAAGGGCCCTGGAGCTTACTGTGTTTCACCCGGTGGGGGTACGTCGTTTAAGAGCAGAAATGAGTCAGCACATTGAGCGCGGTCACGTGCTGCAAGATCACTGTTTGAGCATTGCGTGTCGCCCACCATGGATAAGGGGGCAGCTTCAGCATGAGAATGTGGAGATGGTCCTTTGTGCTGAGCAGACTTTATATTGGTTGGTGACAGAGAGCTCAGTCCTCTTCGATTAAAAGGAAGAGGAATCTGATTCAGCCCTGGCTTGTTTACACACACTGCAGTTTCATCACATCTGCCTTTGTGAACCTGTGAAGCTGGTGTTAGCCTGCGGGCTTCTGCCGTGCCCCCCCCCTCCCCCTGTCCCTTACTGGGAACCGTTGAATAGGTGGCCAGGAAGGTGGGTCGTCAGATTCTGTCGATGCGCACCCCTGGAGCGCGGACGTGTCACGGGTTTGTTTGGTTTGTGTATTGTCCGCCCTGTGGTTTACAACGGAGCGGGAGCCGGAGCACGTGACCCCCCTCACCTGTCTCTGTGAGAAGTGTCGGGCTTGCTTGCAAGCGTCTCTGGGCCTGTCTGTTGCAAAAAGAACAGAGGCACCCTTCTAGGGTTTATTGATTAGGCTAACACCCCATGAGCCATGAGGGAGGGGGGTGAGATGGCCCCCTCCCTTTATCTCGGCTGGTAGGACAGAGGGACCCGCTCTGCTGATGTTATTGTGTTTGTTTTTGTTGTTTGTTTTTTTTGTGAGTCAAGAAAACAGAGAGTGGTTGTTTTTTTAGCTTTATTCTTGCTTATGTGTAACAACATATTTGACTTTATGTCACTCACAGCAGAAAGAACATGATTTATGTCTAAAACAAAGTCACCAGCTTTTTGTACCGTGCTACAAACAAAGTCTGGACGTGAAAAGATCATTTCCCGTATCGCGTGGGCAGGTGATCGTGTAAAGTTTAGAAGCGGTCCTGGTTCATCAGGCACGCTTCTGTTTGGTGTCCCGGTTCGTCGAGGAGGTTCTGTACCGGTAAGCCTGGCGGGGAATAAATCTGTTCTTACTCCAGGCGTGTTCGGTCCGAGATGGGCCCGGCGGTGGTCTCTGCCGATGCTCGGCCTTGTACGCCGGCCGCTTTTGCGGTGGGGCACGTGTGGCTGAATGTTCTCCTGGGGATGCCCACTCGGAGAGCTTCAGCCTGTTTGTGCCTCTGGTCCAGCCTGGTCTGAATTTGATCCAACGCTTTTCCAAAAAGTCCTGTCGGTTCTATCGAATGGTGGAGAAAAGGAACTTCCTGTCCCTCCGGGAGGTCAGTTAAGGTCATCCACAGATGGCGTATTGCGATGACCACCTTAGCCATTCCTCTGCCTTGTGCAACAGCAGTTGTCCCTATCATGCGGGGCACAAAGTCTGTTGCCTTGCGGGCTTCATCCAGCAGCTCCGTGGCAGCTTGCTTGTCTGTCATTACCTGGAACTCCTGCAGTTTTTTAGCCAGGTAAGCTTGCATCATGGCGGACGCATTCATTGTGCGCGCCACGAGACCCTGAGCCCTGTAGCATTTCTCGAGCAGAGAAGCCGAAGCTCGATAGGCCTTGCTGGGGAGAGTTGGTTTTGTCCCGGATTACTTGGGAGCCAGATGAGACGCCAGCGTGTCCTCAATTTGAGGCACGTTGGCTATTCCCACTTCATCCATCCCGTCCACGTCGAGAAACTGCGAGAGTGGCAGTAGCATGGGAGCTCTGGGCTGAGCCCAGGTGCGAGTCAGCTCTGTGAGGAAGTCTGGGAATACAGGTATCCTTTGCCTCGTGGCGGCCTGCTGCTTTGAGTAAAAATAATTTCCTGCCAACCTCGTGACTTGTTGACGAGGTGGAGGCTCCGGCCATGGGATCTGCAGTGCATCCGTTGCTCTTTGACACAAATCGAACAGAGCAGGGATGGAAAAGTCAGTCTCCGTGAGCACAGGCACCGGGGTGCGGGAGAGGTCTTCTCCCTGTTCCCCGTATCCGACATCGGCCTCGTCCACAGAAAATTCACCTGAGACTGAAATCGAGATCTCGTCCTCGTTCATCATGCCTCGAGTGTCAAATTCGACTGCTAAGTCCACCATGGGGGCCAGCACATCTGGGCTGTCGCCCCATTCAACTCGGGTGCTGTCGTCCAAAGCCATGCTCTCAAGCTCCGGCGTGGGAGTGAGAGGCTCAGTAGTGTCTGGGTCTGCTGGTGCCGTAGCAGCCCCCATGGGCTTGGCGACAAAGTCCGCCCGGTGCCTCCTCACCGCCTCCAGCATCAGGCTGCAATGTGGGCAAGACTCGGGTGCGTCCAGCGCCATGTTCGCGTGCAGCATCCTCAAGCAGATGGGACAGGCCTCGTGGGTGTCCATCGCTGAGAGGGAAAAACCGCATCCGCTAGGGCAGGCGCGCGAGGGTGGGCTCGCCGCTCTGCTGGTCTTTTTTGGAAGTCTTGTCTTTCGCTTTGCTTTCTCCGGAGGCATGTCCGAGATAAGAGGAGCGAGTCCTTCCAAGATCTTTTTTCTCTTTATTTGAGACGTCTCCTCCATTGCGTCGATTTCGCTGGCTAGCCTGCTACGAATTAGCAGAGGTAGCGGTGTGACGTAGTTAGCGCCGTCGAGCGAAGCAGTCTGCGGAAAGAGGAGAAAAAACTTTGAGGTTAAGGAAAAATGTGCCGGACTAACTTTCGCTAGTCCAGCAGTACGCTGGAATAATTCTCTGTGCGCTCTGTGTAGGGAGCAAGCTCACCTCTGGTCGAGCGATGAAGCATCAGAGAAGTCCCGTGAAGAGAGAGAGTTCAGGTTTAAGCGAGGTGAAGGGCAATAAGAGATTGATAGATGGGCGTCAGCGCCTACCCAGAGGGCAGGGTCCCTGGCGTGACGCTGACGCCCCTGCCGTAAAGGCGTGAATGTATTCCTTCAGGTAATCGTGCGGGGCGCAATTCCCATAGCATATGTTGCACCGAGAAACATGACTGAAAGGGAACTGTGTTTATGTACAAGGTGAAATCAACGGTTGACAGCAACTCAATTGGGAGGAACACAGGATTCGAAACACGTGAGAAACAAGGTTTAGTCTTTACAAAACTCAAGGAGTGGTAAAGTGTCCACGAACACAACTACTGGTCGTGAGACAATGTACCAGCGTCCAAGTGTAGTCATCATCTGCCATTTCCACTCCTACAGCTCATTAGAATGGTGCACAGGTGTGAGCTTGTTGGTGCCATCTGGTGTCGAAGAGCTGCAGGAGAAAAACTGGAACTCCTACAACTTCTGTGCCGAAGTTTTAAGGAACGATTTTGTGTAATCTGTTAGAACTCAAAGTTTGAATTTGAGATCAGTCTCTGCTACTACCAGAAACTTTTACTACAATGTTTGTAAAACATCAATTGATTGTTAGAAGTAGGGCCGATAAACATCTGATAACCCCTGACTTCTCTCTATCTGGTGCTGTCCTCAATATATGCAGTGAAATCAAATATTTGGGACATTACATATCTGATGACCTCTCTGATGATCGTGACATCTGTAGGCAGTATCGTATGATATATGCACAAGCTAATATTCTGATCAGAAAGTTTGGTATGTGTTCATCCTCTGTGAAGATAGCTCTTTTTAAAGCTTTTTGTACTTCGCTATATACTGCTCATCTGTGGCGAAGATACAAAAAAAGTAGCCTGCAGAAACTTTATGTGGCATACAATGATGGCATGAGGCTGCTCCTCAAAGTGCCTAGATGGAGCAGTGCTAGCCATATGTTTGTACATAATGCTGTTCCCACATGTGCTGCTGTGCTCAGGAATCTTATGTATAAATGCATGTGTAGATTGTCTGTGTCATGCAATAATATAATTGCAAATCTAGTAAATCCTGCTTTTAGTGCAGTGAGATTTTGTTCAAGATTGTAGAATCATTGGCGCCATCATTTATTTGTGACTCAGTGAATTATTTGTCTTTTATTACTTTATTTAAGTTTTTTTTAATGGATTTTTTATGTGTATTTTTATGGACCTTTTTTGTGTCTGAAATAAAGTTTTGATTGATTGATTGATTGACTGCGCTTGACGTTTTTGCGTTCGCTAGTGTTGACAGCTGTGGCGGCCATCTTGAATCAGGTTGACTCCAAACGCTAATCTGTTTTAGATGGGAATTCAGTGATTACAGCTTTTTGGTCTATGGGTTATTTTGCTAACAGGCGGACAAACAAACAAAACACAAAGACGTTTGCATGATCTCCTGCCTTTCATGATGTAAAAAAGTCAAAACTGGATTGTGAATATTTTGGCTTATTAACATTAAGGTGAAAAATCTGCAGATCAAACTTTGACATAAATCAACTGTTAATTCTTAAAACTGCCCTAAAACATGAATTTCAGGATGTTTGTTTTAGTTTGTTTATTGTCTCTTGTGTCGTATGATTACCGGTAGGTTTATTTTATTTTTTTCTACTTTTTGTGTTCAGTTGTGTTTTCATTGTGTCGTTTTTGTGTATTATTTTTGTCACCACTTGTTATTTGTGGCCACGGCAGCAGTTTTTTTTATACAACAAAATACGTTTTTCCTTTAGCTCATCGTGTCAGGTCTGTATTCTGAATCCAAACCCTTACTGTTACTCCACCGTGACAGTTAAGTAGTCATATTATTAGGTTTTAAATACGTTAGATAAGTTTATTTAAACTGAACCAAATCCTGTTTGCCCCCGAGCCATCACACTGTTGATTTCCTCTTATTTCAAAAAGACAATTAGTTTGATATTCTGTTTTAATTTGCCATTCTTTTCTTTTCAATACATATTTATATCCTCATTATATTTTCCTCTGTGTGAAATTGTGTTATTTAATTTTTTTGAATAGCACTGTTCCATTTTTGTACACTTTGGTGATCTGTCTGTCTGTCGTATACGGTAGATATAAGCCTTCTTATAGATATTAAATATAGCAACTAAAACAAATAAGCAAAAATAAACACTTTTACCGAGGCCATGGTCTTGAGCCGGAAAAGGGTAGCATGCCCTCTCCGGGTCGGGGAGGAGGTCCTGCCCCAAGTGGAGGAGTTTAAGTATCTCGGGGTCTTGTTCACGAATGAGGGAAAACTGGAGCGTGAGATCGATAGGCGGATAGGTGCAGCGTCCGCAGTGAAGCGGGCGCTGTACCGGTCTGTCGTGGTGAAGAGAGAGCTGAGTCGAAAGGCAAAGCTCTCAATTTACCGATCGATCTACGTTCCCACCCTCATCTATGGTCATGAGCTTTGGGTTGTGACCGAAAGAACGAGATCTCGGATACAAGCGGCTGAAATGAGTTTTCTCCGCAGGGTGTCTGGACTCTCCCTTAGAGATAGGGTGAGAAGCTCAGTCATCCGGGAGGGACTCGGAGTAGAGCCGCTGCTTCTCCACATCGAGAGGAGCCAGTTGAGGTGGCTCGGGCATCTGGTTAGGATGCCTCCTGGACGCCTCCCTGGTGAGGTGTTCCGGGCATGTCCCACCGGGAGGAGACCCAGAGGAAGACCCAGGACACGCTGGAGGGACTATGTTTCTCGGCTGGCCTGGGAACGCCTTGGGATTCCCCCGGAGGAGCTGCTCCAAGTGGCTGGGGAGAGGGAAGTCTGGGCCTCCCTACTTAGGCTGCTACCCCCGCGACCCGACCCCGGATAAGCAGAAAACAATGTGCGTCAGGGCTCAAGATTTGTTTACCTGCGTATCCGCTTGGATGAATCAGGCAGGTTCATGTCCAGAGTCCCCAGCAGCAGATTAATGTAGTGGATCCACAGATCTATGCTTAGAGGAATCCCCTTAAGACCTGAAATACACACCTAACACAGCACATCACAGCCATGAATGTTAACTGAACATTTTCTGTATAAAATACACTTGTTCACTGCATTTATTATGTGAAGAACAGAAACGTAAGACCAGTTTTACCTCCTCTGCTTTATTGCTGTTCCCAGCACGGCGCTCAAGGTCAACTAATTTTTTCCAGTAACCATAGCAAAGAGGGTAAAGAGCAAGAAAGGCCTCTAGTGCTCTGCGTGAAGCTTCAATGTGTCTCTGAGAAAATAAAAATTGATACGAGATGCAACATGATCAAACATTTTTGTCACCTCACAGCAGTTCTGACTGGCAATCAATTAACTGCAACACTTACATCTTGTTCGCAGTATTGCAGCAGATCCGTCCAGCTGGTAAAGTCTTGAGGATTGTCGTGTGCAATCTTCCACAGACGTTCAAAAGCCACAGGTAGTGTCTCCATCTTCTCGTGCTCTGTGGTCTGAGCCACGGAGGAGGACTGGGAGTCATGACCTGCAGGAGCCTCAGATGCCACAGCTGCACTGTCGCTCTCTGACATCTCAGGTGGTGGTGGTGGTGGTGGTGGTGGAACCTCAGAGACCTCCATGGCTTTAAAAAATTAAAATGTTACGTTTATTGGTATAACTGAGTCATTATTAGCTTATTTTAATAAGAGGACACATAATATACCATTGAGCTAATATTTTTACACCAATTATCACTTTCAAATCATCACAGCTGTTGAATGAATATCAAGTTCTGCAGAAACTTTACTAGGTTTAGGCATGGAGATATGGTACACAAACAAAAAAATACAGTACATTCCTTTAATTTCTTAATAATACCCAGCATTCCATTTTAAATTTTAATGCTAAACTCACTGCACCTTTCACTTACTGCACATTATTATCAAAGTACTGTACGGTACTTGATTTGACATTTTTTAAAAGGTATCTGTCAGAAACCTTAAGAAAAACACTTGAATTTGCAAAAAATAATCATCAAAACCACTTAAAGCAGTGGTCAAGTTTGAGAAAACCCAGCTCAGCTACTGTCGGTTGTGTAGCTTAGCCTAGCTTCTCGTGCAACTATTTCCGATATGTGGCTTTATTTAAAACCAGCAACAGAGTCCTAAACACAGTAATGTCTATAACTCTGCACTGTGTAGTCCTAAATAAAATTACCAGAAGCCTCTTCGAGCTCTCCGTTACCGCTCATCTCCTCATGCTCTGTAGTCTGAGCCACGGAGGAGGACTGGGAGTCATGACCTGCAGGAACCTCAGGTGCCACAGCTGCACTGTCGTTCTCTGACATCTCAGGTGGTGGTGGAACCTCAGAGACCTTCATGGCTTTAAAAAAAATTAAAGGTTAACGTTTATTGGTATAACCGAGTCATTATTAGCTTATTTTAATAACAGAGGACACATAATATACCATTGAGCTAATATTTTTACACCAATTATCACTTTCAAATCAACACATATGATTCAGCTGTTGAATGAATATCAAGTTCTGCAGAAACTTTACTAGGTTTAGGCATGGAGGTATGGTACACAAACAATAAAATACAGTACATACCTTTAATTTCTTAATAATACCCAGCATTCCATAAA
>JBBPBX010035509.1:0-32022 GCA_038048925.1 Garcialebias charrua
ACACATACCCATACCTACAAATATATATACAGTATACATACATATACATTTATATTCATTCATATACCCATCTACATATCTGCATATATCTACATATACATCCCTGCATCCATTTGTGTGTGGTTGTGAGCATGCATAAGTGAATAAGGTTCCTCCAATAGAACATTTAGTAGCGACTGTGAAGCATCAGAGATCCGTCCCCCCAAAGCCCGAGGCAGACGAAGGGGCGATCAAAGCCCAAGACCCCAGGAAGGACCCCGAGCCCAGAGTCCCCAGGGCCACCCGAACAGGACGAGCCACTCGCCCACTCCCAAAATGTAAAGTTTTTATAAAGCCCTGTAACCAACTCATGAGCAGCCACATCAACAGTGATAAAAAGGAGAGGTTTGGTGTTCTCCATGAAATTTACTGGTTTAGCGCTGCAAGTATGAAGTTGTACTCCCATTAAAGAACACAGAGACATATATTTTGATATTTAGGGTTCATTTATTTACTGTTTCTTCTGGCAATACACACAATAGTAAACTGAGAAAGGATAGGTAAATGCTTATACGCAAAGTTCTGTTTGTGTCAGGAGAGGAAAAAATATCTAATACACAGCATTTTTACATACAGAGCGTTGCGTTCACAAGTGTCGGAACAGCTATGGTGCATTTAAGAGCACAAGAATTATGATAATTAGGAAGAAACAAGCTACTGTATGACTAAACATAACAGCTCAGTAAACAAGACAACTACACATAAACGATGTGGGCTTTCTAACAAGTGATAAACAGGAAGTACCACATTTTAGTCTGTGAAAAGTTAACTGCAAGCAAAGTACAACATCTTATTTCTCACAATTAGGCTACTTTGTGGTTAAATTAAAGGCTCATGTTTAAATCTTGTTGTGTTTTTTGTGTGTTCAAAATGTAGATATAGCTATGTTGCAACGTCTGGTTGCATTAGTTCAGTCTTTGTTTGTCATGATCAGTTAATACTAAACTGATGTTGTAAACAGCATTTATTATGTTGTGTACATGATTTATATGTATGCATATGTACATGCTTTAATTGCTTTCTTATGGCTGTTTATTGTTGTGTGTACCTCATCTGTGTTTGTTGTTGTTGTTGTTGTTGTTGTTTGTTGTACCATCTTAGCTAGCACATCTGTATTGTGTGCCACTAGCTTAGCACTACTTTTTGTTGTGCCATGCTCTCTAGAATAGTTATTGAATCAATTATTTACCTATGTAGGTAAAATAGATGTTTTAAAACCTACTAAAATACACCAGAATGCAGGAAATGGCATCTATTTTATTCAAAATGTCTGGGGGAGAACCCCCAATCCCCCCACCAACGTAATAAACATCCTAGAAAGTTCTGTGTTGCTGGCAAGTGTAAAGCTGCTGCTTCATCCATCTTTTCATGTAGTTGTCTAAATAATTCTGTGTTCCTACACTTTTTACCATCAAAGGTATTCAATAATTTTGAGCTCTATTTGTCTGTCCAACAGGTCTCACATGTAAATGAGCCTTCGGTGCTTAATGTGAATTATCTTTTTAAATAAAGGTTGAATGAATGAATGAATGAATGAATGAATGAATGAATGAATGAATGAATGAATGAATTAGCATCTAGCCAGGTGGAACTATGTGAGGTAGACACAGGTCACACATGCACAGTCAGGTCAGTTTTCCACAATAAGACTGTTACATGCACTTGGCATGTAATTTATTTAAGTCCAAATAAGTCATTGTTTAAAGGGTTTGAGTGAATAATTGACAGCAACTGTTGCTTAATTAAACCACATGGTGGGGGTGGTTGCTCCCTCTATATTAGGTTCAGACCGCAGAAGAAGAGGGAGAGGTCCGAAGCAGCAGCCGATGAGAGCCATAGTCGATGAAGCCGATGTAAGCCGAATGAACCCGATGAGAACCGATGTCGAGGGAAGACGAAGAAAGCCGATGTAAGCAGAAGGAAGCTGAAGAAGAAACCGCGTGAAGCCGGAGTAAAACAGCCGAAGAAGAAACCGTGTGAAGCCGGAGTAAAACAGCCGAAGGATAAACGTGAGGAACTGAAGTAAACAGTTGTGAGAACCGAAGAGGGAGAGCATGGGAGTACCTGTTGTGGCTGCTAATCTGGACCCGATCTTGTGAGACCGATTACTAAGTTTTCGCTTTTTTGTTTGTTTTTCTTTACGTACTTTTGGGACTTAGCTTGGGAACTGTCAGGCGCTTTGACGGCTCTGTAAGAGTTGGCCGCCTGTGGTCCTTTATGTTTATTCAAATTGGCTCACCAGATCCGACTTTCTGTTATTACTTTGTTTTTTTGTGGACACGAAGACGCTTGGGGGGGTTGCTTTTCTCTTCACAGACCAGCCGCGGTGCAGCCTGAGACATGCAGCTGAGAGACTAAAAATAAAAAAATATTTTTTTTACAACCATCCTTTCTGTGTCTTGTGTCCCTATATGGTACGAGCCTCCGGGTTGTAACAAAGACTAAGATTATCAGATTGTGTTTACATGGGCACCGTTTGGATTATGAATCGGCAAAAACCACCCTTCTCATTTGTATTACAAATAGGGATGCACCGATCCACATTTTCTTACTTCCGATCCGGTCCTGATACTTAAAGTGCAGCTGAACACATAGTGAGACGGTAACTCCTCCCCCAGACCAGTTTCAAAATTTCCCTCAAAATGGGCGTGTCGAAAGTCAAGCAGGGGAGGAGGTTGGGGGTTGTCCTGTGTTCATGCCCCCTCTAGTGGTGAACTCCCACCCCTCCCCAAGTTTAGATTTCAAAATGGCGGATAGTCGCGTCTTCAGTAAGTAAATGCCTAAACTTGTACTAAAATAACAGTTCTAAAATGTTGTTGCGTGTATTTAATCACACACAGCTTAAGCGTATGCTTCTGAACACAGAACACATAAAAACATGTGTTTAGCTGCATGGCATGCGGTGTACGGCTGTGTTTTTGTCTTTGTTTGGATCACAACGGTGTTGTAGTCCAGCTGCAGTGACTTTAATTCACCACATCTTATTACTTAGCACATTACAAAAGTAACGTTTCATAATATATTTTATTTTAAAATATTGATTTCATCTACCCTCGTTTTTTTTGACGTTTTGGCTTAATTTTAATATGCAACCTAGAACTGAACACACGTTGTTTTTTGAATTGACTATAAATGAGCACTAAACAGTGGTAAAATATTTTATTTGTTTTCCAAAGATCCGTGTTTAGAAACATTCTATAAGCTTGTATGATATATTTGTTAGGACGTGCATACAGTATATGTTTAAGCTATGTGTCAGCTAATCAAAACTGAGCACAGCTGGTAAGATTTATGAGAAATTATATTTTTTCAATGCAAACCAAACAAATTGCAATGAATTTAACAATACTGTATCCTTTCAAATGTTTTTTTCAGAGAACTGTGATGACTCAAGCACCCATGCAGCAGCCACGCAGAGTAAGACGATCCCATGATGATGCAGAGTCTCGGCCAGAGCTGCTGCTTCTCCTGAGACCTGCATCCACGACAATGTTGGTACAGCTGAGACCCTGGTGTTTGTTTCTGGCTGGCAGGTGCAGCATCTTGAAGGTGGTTGGGACTGCTTTCTCTTCTGTCCACTGCATCCATACAGAGGAGCTGGAGGTGGTGTCCCATGTGACACGACACAGAACCTTTTTGTTGTTTTGAATTAACTTACTGTTAATAAAATGAATCATAAACAACTAGTTTTTGTAATCAATTTCTTTCTTTCTTTATTTTTTGCCTCATGCATGAGGACAAATCTGGGACACGATGCAGCGGTCGACTTCCCACTCACTCCATCCCGACCCTGGATATTTGCAGTCCTGAAAAGAGAAAAGATCAAAAGTTTAATCTGAGTAAATGTAACATTTTAATGGAGAAAGATGTTGATTCAAAATTTCACAGTGTCAACAAATCCCCAAAATGTTGGGACAGGTAGCAATGAACAAATAAACAAGAATTAATGTTGCATAAACTTTTTTAAAACTTTTTTTATATAATGTCCGCCATAATAAAAGTAATAAATAAAATAATAAATAAAACATAATAATTAAATAATAATATTAATACCTGCAGACAGAGGGTAGGGTACAAAAGTAATAAATAAAACATGAATACAGTACCTGGTGAATCAGCTCTCATGTCACCTCCAAAGTGACATGTCAACATGTCTCCTTGATGCTTGATGTCTGTGAAGCACGGCTCAGAGATTCCCTGGATGTGGAACGCCTCATGGAGCTAAAAACAAAAAACAAATTTTAATCACCTTACGAACAAGCATACTGTACTTGAGAAACATTACTGTTTTCACTTTGTTGATCTGTCAAACAGATGACCCAGTGCAAAATAAATACTGCTGCCCATGATACTCATTCACCAAGTACATATTATTTTATAAATACCTTTGATCCACAACATTATTTGCAGCAAAAGAACACTGTGTCTAAAATATCGTAACTAGTACAACAGCTATAATTAGCAACAGCTAGTCTCCATTATTTTTTGATGTTGCGGTCTTCCTTATCTGAGTTCATAAGAGTTCACACACTCTACAGTGTTCATAAGAAACACTAGATTTTTAGCATTTAAACACAACTACAACACAAACTAACATTGATCAGCAACAGATGAAAACGCCACAACCTTATGTGGGGCCACACCGAAGCAACGCTGCAGGCCGCAATAAACAGCACATGAAGAAACACGTCATATACTCAAAAGATAAATTATGGAATGGAAAGGTGTAAGATGGTACTCACCTCCAAACGGATTGTAACCTGATGGTGTAAGGGTGGGTGAACATCAGTTTGAAAAGCTATTCTTGGAACAGCTTCACTCATCAATGCTAATGCTATGTTGCTAATCGCTAAGCCTCACAACAGAAAACACCCAAATCTTAATAGCACACAAGAGGCAGGTCTATATCACAGACGTCCATCTCACTCATGTTGCAGAAGGGAACATTAAAACACCGCAAAGCATTATGGGAAAGACAACATAGTCCATTCCCCGTATATATTCACTGATAAAATATTGGAGCTATTGGAAAAGAGTTTTAATTTAAAAAAAAATTGTGGAGACTTTTTAAAAAGTTTTTATTAATTTTACATAATAATAATAATAATAATAATAATAATAATAATAATAATAATAATAAAAACATAAAAGATAATGGGGAAAAAACATTTCATAAAATTGTGAAATAATTAAATTAAATTAAATTAAATATTGATCTGGGAAGTAAAACAGATTCAAATGACATCAGTACATTTATAAATTCAATGTATAGTTTAAATCTGTATCTGATGATCAAAGCCAACAAGAATTACAACTCATAGTGCCACAATCAAAAATGAAACTTAAAAACAGTGGGGCAGTCAACCACCCATGCACATTAGTTTTAGTTTTAGAGACAATTATGTTTATAGTTTTTTTATAGGTTTAGAGATTCATATGTTTTGCTTTTTGTTTGTGAAACAAGGTCAGAGGAAGCTGTTTCAGGTTCGGTTGATTGAACCCGTTGTTACACATATTCTGTGACCCGCAACAGTGCATGCACCACCACCCCCTATTGTCACAATAAACTGTAGCAGTTAAGGGGAGTGGACTGTGTTGTCTTTCCCATAATGCTTTGCAGTATTTTAGTGTTCCCTTCTGCACCATGACTGAGATAGATATCTGTGATATAGACCTGCCTCTTGTGTGCTATTAAAGTTTGGGTGTTTGTTGTTGTGACGCTCAGAGTGTCTTCATTGGGTTTAACTCACAGAATATGGTGTAACACTTGTGCTCTATGTACGTGCACCATGGATCGGATATATCGGCAGGTTGGATCAGAAAATCCGTTATGTAAATTATGCTGGTATCGGAGGCCGATACAGATACTGAATCGGATCGGCCCCATCCCTAATTACAACTGAATTTGGTTTGAACTGAATCAGCTCAAAATAATTCAAACGTGGCGTTCACATGACACAATTTTAATCCAAATGGCAATTTAATCAGATTACTTATGTCAATGTAAACATAGCCACTGTCAACACTGGAGGCTAGGCACCCCCTAAGGGCAGTTTCTAGAATCACCCCTGGGGTACATACTGGGGCCAAGATGGGGTAGAGGCAGGGCAGCTGACTTGGGACCAGAAAGTCACGATTTGACGCCAAGCCATTCCCATATGTCGTGTTGTCTGAGCAAGACACCCAATCCCTTACTGCTCCACGGGCGTTCAATAGTTGCCCACTGCTCCACTTGGGTATAACCTACCTGCGATGGGTAAAATACAGAGAGCAAAATGTCATCATTGTATGGGTACATACAATGATGACAACACATAGCACTTATACTGTACGTAACACAAGCGCTGAAGATATTTCTGTTTAGACACAAGAAAGTTGGTTATTTGGAGGAAGGTCTAATTTTCAATGAAAAGCTGTAAGTAGTAAGATGTAATTAAAAACAACTAAAAAAACAAATACATGCATGTATTCTTTTAAATGATTAAAATGCCAGTTTTTCAAATTCATTTTTCCAAAGTGAGCTGAAGATTGTTGTCAGAAAGCATACTGGTAATCAGGTAGTTTATTTGAGGTCCAAAAAGTGATAGATGCTTTGAAATTAAATGTGAAACAACAGCGACTGAATAGTACAACATGTATTAACTACTTTTGATGTTTGTTCTCTAAAATATTGCAGCATAAGCAATGCAGTCCCCATGAGGTAGACTGAGTGCTTATTCACTTTATAAACAAGAATCAAGTAATTAGCAATCTAACAAATACAAAGCTTTTAAAGTGGACTGTTATTTTGTTGAGTAATGTTCTTTGACTTATACGGTACAAGTGCGCTTTGATGTTTCTGTGTGGTAGAGCAGACATTACAAAAAAGCTTGACATTTCATTTGTATGTTAATTATAAATTAATTAGCATACAATAACAAGCTTCATCAGAAACAATTAGTTGACAAAACAATTAGATGATGGGATCTGCAGTTATTTAGGTAACTTAATAATAACCTGTTCAAGCTTCACAAATAAAAAAAAGAATGTTTACATCACATTTATATTTTACCATGACCACAATGTCCTTTGATTGTACACAATTTAAAATTATCCAGCTTATCAAAAAAGACTTGTTTTGTGAGATGTCATAACATCATAAATATAGCGATGTCTTTAACTGTGCTTTTTTTTTATTGATTTCAAGTGAAAAATATTTAAATGAATATTTCTTCAATTACCATGCACTTTTTTTGTATTGTTTAACTCTTGTTCAAAAATAGGTTTTTGTGCAGTAAAGTAGATGCGCATTAATTTAAATGTGTTGGAACATTCTGCACAGTCAAATTAATGTAACCCTGAGAAATTAAAAACATCAGCCAGAGTCCAAAATAGATGAAATTTTTTTTTCTTTTCTGTGATACAAGACCATTTGCTTTAGCCAACATGTTGGAAATGATCAGCTCCCAATCACAGAGAGGAAACGAGAGTTTAATCGAGAAAACAGCACATCTGCTCTACGAAAAACCTAATTGCCAACGAAAGTGAAATCAAGAGAAAAACAGATAAAAAGACAAAGGAAGGGAGGGAGAGAATAAAGCTAGTTGTTTTCCTGCCAAACCTTAATTATCTGTCTCAATTTATTTACTCTCCATCCAACCCTTAAAAACTGCAGGGCCTTTAACACTCTTAATCAACCTCTCTTCCCAGCAGGGCTTGTAGCTTCTTCACTTGCCCACGTAATTGACTCTTCTTGTTCAAGAGGCAATCAAATTTTATGATTATTAAACATACCATCAAGCACAATGACTTTTTTTTTCAAACTATTAGCAAGGGGAAGGCCCATAGCAAACTGATAATTAATTGCTTACCCTTGTGAAGGCTAATTACCAATTGTTGGTGTTATTAGCTGACAAGCGGCTGAATTTGACAGCCCTGAAAAGTTGTCAGTGGACAGAAGACTTAAGGGTCATCCATTGGTGATTTGAGGTGCTTTTATACTTGATGCTTTTATTTATTTATTTATTTATTTTAAGACACAGCTTGCACAGTTTGATGGTGAGATTGGATTGACAGTGTTGACTCCCAAATGTCTCAGCTAAATGAGTTGATGAATCTTTAAAAAAAAAGTCTGAGGGAGTTATTCCTGTGTTTTTTTGTTTGTTTGTTTTTTCTTCTGAAATTTGTGCAATATGTAGAAAACACACTGTACAATACCTGGCAATAAATCAAATGTTTTCCCCATGTTTCAAAACCTCCAGAATGTCTACAGTATATCTGACACAGTCACATTAAGTTGACACCTTTTGGGTGAGCCCATATACCTTGTAGAACCCAA
This sequence comes from Garcialebias charrua, assembly GCA_038048925.1. Lineage (NCBI taxonomy): Eukaryota > Metazoa > Chordata > Actinopteri > Cyprinodontiformes > Rivulidae > Garcialebias > Garcialebias charrua. The sequence continues at coordinate 8,357 of JBBPBX010035509.1, forward strand.
CAATAGCTAAATCCTTCTCTTCTAAATGATTGGGTTTATTTTTAGTACTTGGCTTTGAAATTGATAGGGATGATGGGGGTGGGGGTGTACTGCTCAGTGATCCATCCAGTGGAGCCAACCTTGGTGGCCACGGTGACAAATTTAGACATAAAGCGTTCTCTTTCACTAAATTAAATCAAGTCAATGGGCTATGAAAAACTTGTCTTTGTGTCCCTGGGAAGAAGTTAAAGCCACACAGCAAAGGAAATTAACTTCCCAAGTTAGAAACTCTTTCAAGACCTGTGAACTCAGCCACATTGTTGCACTGTTAAAACCCATGATGCCAAACTGTGGTGCACACATAACAGTAAACAAAAAACAAAAAAAACTAATATTATCATTCAAAATGTTGTGGTTTATCAAATACAATTGTTAATGTAACTCTATAAATTGGGATTTATTGTCTAGGTTCATATATTTTATGTTTTAAAATCCAGTATTTTATAATACTGTATGACTCATTCAATCGTTTTAAAACTATTGTTAAATTACTTTTATTTTTTTTATTGTTCTTCATAACACTTTTCAACAAATAACCATAAAAGCAAGCATATTTTACCTTTTTTATTAGATATTATTTAAAACATGCAGCATCAAAGGGAAAAAATGACTATGAAGTACAGTATTGAGACAGTAGCAAGTTAAAAAGGAAATACAAAATATTATTAGAAACAGAATATAAAAAAGAAAAAGGCTTATAATTTCCATAGAAAATAGCAAGAATACCAAATCCAGTTTTCTAAACTGCTTACTTTGAAAACATCAGCAAATAAAGTATTGCAATATGTGACCAAAAAACAGTAATGTGTAAACCTAGAATATGCTGAGTTTTAAAAAAAAATGTCTGGAGAATGCCAACGACGTTTGTTTGTGCGCTAGAGCAACCATTTGGGAAAAATGTTGAACTGGTTTATGTGCAGTGTGGTGCCGAGAAGTGCCTTGGGGTGAAATTTTGGCTTCTGCGGCTTGGCCCACATATAACTTACAGGAAGCCACTTCCTTGTGGATTCAATACCTTGGAATATGCCAACTTATATATAGTTTTACTGAGTGGTAAACACATGAGACATTCAAGATTTAATTTTTTCTTTCTAGATAAGGTGAGATCACACTGAACTGTTCGTTTTCACTGTAAATACCCTTCATATTTCTGTGAATGTTGCAAGTTTGATAACTTAAAAAAATAACAATAAGTGAGGTATCAACTTCCATTTTGCTATGTGACATATTACATTAAAAAGGCTCTGTTCAAAAATTGGGTTGCTCAAAATCCAAAATGGCTTAACAATTGTTTTTAAATTGCCATTCCTGTTGCAACCACAGACCGCCGAGTTACTACAGCCCTCTCTGTGGAGCACGTAGATGCCAACTATAGGGCACCTGTAAGAGCAGATGATGGGGGTTAAGGGCCTTGCTCAAGGGCCCAGAGTGGGGCAAATGAGGGTGGAGTCAGGTCTGGGTACTTCACCTTTCCCACCAATATTTTTATGTTGTTGGTCCCGGGAGTTGAACTGGCAACCTTCCAATCACAGGCCCTCCTTATCTAACCTCTGCAGCACCACTCCCTCTCCTGATTGCAAATATTGCATGGTTGACTTTATGCCATGCATGCAGTTGAGCTTGTGGATGGACAAATCTAAAATAGTGTACAGGTAGTCCTCGACTTACGACGTTCCGTTCCTACGCGGCGTCATAAACCGATTTTCAACGTAAGTCGGAACATAAATGGTAAATGGAGCTTACTTATATAGCGCTTTCCAGCCCCCTATGAGGGGCCCCAAAGCGCTTCACAGGACCAGCCATCCACCCATTCATACACACATTCATACACCGGTAGCGGTAGCATGCCATGCAAGGCGCTGCCAGTCCTACTGGGAACAACTCTGGGTTAAGTGTCTTGCCCAGGGACAGAACAAGGTATGCAGTGACCGGGGATCGAACCCGGGACCTTCCGGTCCTGAGCCGGCTGCCCTGCCTCTACGCCATCTCGGCCCCATATGTACATACTGTACCATATACATGTGCAATACCGTAATACCAAGCACTTAGCCTATCCTAACACAGTACCCTACATAATTATCAAAAAATCACATGTAAAATACCGTACAGTATGTTTAATAATGAAATGAAACAGTAAAAAAACAGTAGTGTACTATAATAAAAAATAAAAATAAAAATTCCTTACCTTTATTCCTATGGTTGGCTTGCACACTGGAAGGGGCGTTGCAGGGGAGGGAGAGACAGGTATCTAATTTTACTTCCATGGTGATGGCCTTCCTTTTCCTCGATGCACTGCCATCAGAAGAGTCTTCCTTACGTTTGGGAGCCATAATGAAGGGCAAAAAGAGTTAATCGCTTACTGGAATGCTGGTGATGCCATCCTCCTCGGTCCAGAGCGGCATACAGTACAGTACAGTATTCCTCTGCCGCTGCACCGCGTACAGTACAATATTTTTCCGCTGCTGCATTATGACGTTTATGACGTAAAACCACGTAATTTGAAATAAGGCTTTTCATAGTAAATGGGAGATGCGTCGTAACCCCCAAAACATCGTAACTCGAGACCGTCGTAACCCGAGGACTACCTGTATATCAAACATTGTAATGAAATGGTGGTTAAAAAAGTACATCCTCAACACACCTGTTTGCTGTAAGGAGAGCCCCTCCCCCCAAAAAATAATAATAAAAAATAAAAATAAATAAATGAAATGAAATGTCAGATATCTAAAAAAGCTAAGTCTGGTCCTCTGGACATTCAAAAAATAAAACAAAACAAAGCAAAAAAAATGTAGAAACGTTTCGTCTTTCGTCCGAAAGACTTCCTCAGTCTGAGTTGCTGTGTTCAGCTCAGTCTTATAAATAGCACCCTCCCACAGTGTTGCACAACCAGTTGGCTGATGACAGCCTGAAACCAGTTGCTCACATGATCATGGTTTCAGGCTGTCATCAGCCAACTGGTTGTGCAACACTGTGGGAGGGTGCTATTTATAAGACTGAGCTGAACACAGCAACTCAGACTGAGGAAGTCTTTCGGACGAAAGACGAAACGTTTCTACATTTTTTTTTTGCTTTGTTTTGTTTTATTTTTTGAATGTCCAGAGGACCAGACTTAGCTTTTTTAGATTTTTCTACCTGGATTATTGAGCATGCATCAGAGAAATGTCAGATAAATTATGGCTAATGTTCACTTATAGCTAAATATCATAAATTGCGACCGTGATTGATTGTGTTTTGGTAAGTAAAGGAATGTGAGCTATACAGCTCAACTGATATGATATATTTCTAACAGAAATTTGTAAAATGAAAGTTTTTTTTTTTTAGGTACGTGATGCTCACTCTCTGTAACACTTGTTTTGCTATATACTGTAGTACGTAGGCTAAGTGCTTCAGAAGATTTGTTTTGCATTGTCTTGGTGTCCTTTGAAGGTTATGGTATCCCAGTCATGCAAAATAATGGAAATTGGCTAAGTTAAAGTTTTTTTTAGCTCTAAGTTCAGGGGTTATTTTCATCTTTGTACATACTGAGATTTGTTTCCTTCATATCATGTAATGTGTGTGGCCTTGTACTTAGTGAATTTAAATTACATTGTTTGTGTTATTGATAATCTAGGCCTCTCTCTGACTGAAAACCTTGTTTTCATAAAGATAAAGCTCCTTGTACTGTACATGCAGAGTTGAACACTTTAAATTAGGGTGTTCTATTTTTTGTTGGCAAAAAAATTATATATATTGTGGTGTGTTGGTGAGGTATATGGCCTCATCTCTCTCTCACCCAGTAGGAGGAGCCAGCAAGGTGCTCCCCAGGTTTTACGAGGTGAAGAAGAAGAAGCGTTCGTGTGTAAATTCATTCATTCTGTTTCTGGTTTTGACGCTCGAAGGATTAAAGGCAACTGCTTGCAGATCAGTTTGTTTCTCCTTCTTCACACGCTACAGTGGTGACCCGCGTGAAATATGTCAAGATCAGACGAGGATGTTGTTTCTTCGTCGGACCCCGCAGCCGCGACGTCTGCCCAGCTGTTGCAGCCGAACCCAGCCGACTCTGTTTCCGCAGCGAGTGTTAAGCTCCCGGAGTTCTGGCAGAGCGACCCGGTTTCGTGGTTCCAGCACATCGAGGCACTCTTTCGCCTCCGAGGCGTGAACGCAGATGAAACCAGGTACTTCTTGGTCGTGTCAGCTCTGGATATGCAGTCAACCCGCAAAGCCATGCCGCTGCTGCGCGACCCGCCGCACGTGGACAAATATGGCGCCCTCAAAGAGTTTCTGCTTCGAAGGTACACTTTGACTTCAACTGAGAGGGCTGATAAACTGCTATCGCTGCCGGGTTTGGGTGACGGCACGGCTGTGAACATGATGGACAAAATGCTGTCGCTACTTGGTTCAGACAATGTGGGGTTCCTTTTCCCTCACATTTTCCTGTGCCAGCTTCCGTCGCAAGTGAGGGCTACTTTGGCCAATTCCCCTTGTTTATCTACCGGTGATTACCGGGGTTTGGCGGAGGAGGCGGACCGGGTCCTGCTGGCTACCAGACGGTTCGCGGTGCAGAGTACATCGGTGGAGCCGGAGCAGATGGAGATGGAGGAGCCAGCGGCGGTTTCAGCTGTTGGCGCGCGAACTCGGCGGGGGAGCTCCCTTTGTTTCTACCACCGGAGGTTCGCAAACAAAGCTAAGCGCTGCATCCCACCATGTGCATGGGTGTCGGGAAACGAGGAAGCCGGCGCTCAGTAGCAGCTGTGGGCGCTGGCGAGCGAGGTGAGCTGCTCTTCGTCACAGACTCCCTGTCAGGACGTCGTTTTCTGGTTGACTCTGGTTCCCAGAAGAGTTTGGTCCACCCTGTTGGACCTGAATTAGCAAGCCGAGGCAGTGGCCCACTGCTAACTGCTGCTAACGGTTCTCCCATTGGAACTTTTGGCACTAGACGGGCAACAGTTTCTTTCCATGGTCGTGAGTTCGAGTGGGACTTTGTTGTTGCCTCAGTGACTGTTCCTATTATCGGTGCAGATTTTTTATGTGCTCATGGACTGTTAGTAGATGTTGCTAACCGCAGACTTATTGACGCTGTAACTTTTGCAACTTTCCCATGTGTGTCTGGGGGGGCTGGGCCGCTAACTCATGCTAATGTTTTAGTTTCAGGAGATGTTTTTCAGTGGTGTAGTCTACGTGATACGCAGGTATACGCTGTATACCCACTAGAAAAGCTTGGGGATTTCCGTATAACCACTTAAATGTGCCCAATGATACGTAACGTGACAACAAACACGCGTTGCATAAAGATAGATTATGTTCGCTGCTCATAAGGACTCTTCACTGCGCCGCAACTCTCGCGGTTGCCATGGTTTCGTGTTCCTCTGTTGTACGTGAGGCTCACAGCCATTGGCTGAGCTGAGCTCACTACCATAGTTCTCTGCTCTGTGATTGGTTTCTTAAGAAGCTCCTTTATGATTGGCTGCTCGGGATGCAGGCGGGCGACAGACGGTGTAGAGCATTTTCGCTAACGACGACAGACTCAAAATGAAAAGGAAACAAGCTACACTTTTTGAATGTTTTTATAAACCAGCTGAACCCGAAGCTACAGAGACAACATTAGAAGAACCTACCAGTTCGACGGCCGAAACCAGCCATAATGAGGTTGATATCTGCATTTCCCCAGGTAAGTGTCGGCTAGTACAAGTTAGCTGAAGCTAGCTCAAGCAGCAAGTAAATGCATGTTTTTATCGACCTTTTCTGATGCCAAACTCCAAAATGCGCATCAAGAAACCTTGATGGAAACACGGTTACTGTCCAGAATTTTACAGTAACATTTCATATAAATAAATATGTGAATATAAAAATGATTTGTTTGTGACAAAGTCTGTCACTCCAATAATCAACAAAATGCTATGCTTTTTACTCTGTTTTAAAACTCCTTGTTTCATTTTTAGATCCAAATTGGCCAGCCTTGTGGAGTGAAAGTCAGGCTCGGGAATTTAAAAACAGACATCCCTGGTTGGAATGGAGGAACAAAAAATTAGGTAAATATAAAAAAATATGGGAACCAATTTGTATATAAGGTTTAATTGATATATTTCCAACATTAACATATTATGACTTGATAATTTTAAAATAGTCTGATAATCATATCTTTCAAAAGTTTAGTACAGTATATTACATGAGAAATTATATATACAGTATATATGTGTGTGTGTGTGTGTGTGATCATTTCATTTTCACGTTTTAGTTGGTCATAATGCAAAAGTGTATGCAAGTAATAATGAAAGGTAATAATGAATGTAATTGTCGACACATGCTTACAGTCTAGTGAATCAGTAGATTCTAGTATTATTACTGGTATCAGGAAATATTAAAAAATATACAATTATGACAATTTTTATTTACTTCCTGCAGGATGTGCTGTTTGCAGTACCATAACGTCAACTGGTGTCCTGACTGAAAAGAGGGTCTCCATATCGGAGGAGTGGGCCTCCTTCAAGATCCAGTCATCAGGCTCAGGTTTGTTGTGCATTTATTAAAATGTAAGCATCACAGACATTTTGCAATGTTAAATATGCTTAAAATTCAAAATAAATTGTCAATTACATTGCACTACATTGCATTTTTGTCTCTAAATGTCCTGATTCATCTCAGTAATCTAGGTAAAAAAAGGAAAAATTAAGTACCGGTAGGTCCTCCGGACAGGTTTTTGTCTCTAAGCACAGTATACCCACTACAAAAATGTAGACTACACCACTGATGTTTTTCAAGGTTTGTTGGCAGAATTCCCCTCTTTAACTACACCTGCTTTTTCCTCTTCAGAAACTAAACACGGGGTCGAGCATTTCATCCCTACTACGGGACCGCCCGTTTTCGCACGTGCACGCCGCCTCGACGCTGTTAAACTGGCCATCGCTAAAGAGGAGTTTGGTACCATGGAGAGGTTGGGTATTGTTAGACGCTCTAACAGCCCGTGGGCCTCCCCCCTTCACATGGTACCAAAAGCAGACGGGTCGTGGCGCCCATGTGGCGATTTTCGCCGTTTAAATAACGTGACGACGCCTGATCGCTACCCCATTCCGCACATTCAGGACTTTTCTGTTCGGTTGTCGGGTGCTTCCATTTTTTCTAAGGTGGATCTGGTGCGCGGCTACCATCAAGTCCCAGTGCAGTCCAGCGATGTACCTAAAACTGCAGTAATCACCCCCTTTGGGCTTTTTGAGTTCCTCCGCATGCCGTTTGGACTAAAGGGGGCAGCACAGACTTTTCAAAGGCTGATGGACTCCGTGTTACGTGGCCTCGATTTTGTGTTTGTCTATCTGGACGACATTTTGGTGGCCAGCTCGTCAACCGAGGAGCACCTGTTGCACCTGAAAGAAATTTTTCAGCGCTTGGATGCACATGGCTTGATCATTAATTTTTTTAGTTTAGTTTATTCATTCATTTTATATAAAAAAACAAAATAATACAACATTTCACATCAAATAAATATACAACACATAAATAAAATGAAGGGTGGCAGTAAGAAGAAAAAATCTTATTTTAACTGCCCCCTCTTACAATCCATCAAATCAAACAACAATCAACTTTAACCAATAAAAAACAAGAAACAATTTGCCAAAAAAATATCGAACTACAAAGCAACATACACAACTGTATTTCATTTATATCTTTGCAATAGTCCACTTTTTATCATTTTCTTAAATGTAATCATTGTTGCTGCATTTTTGACTTCAGTCTCCAAGACATTCCATAAGCCAATTCCTTGAATTGAGGTTGACCGACCCTTTAAACTGGTCCTGTATTGTGGTTTAATAAATACTTCTATTCCCTTAAGATTATAACAGCTTCGCCGTTTAACAAAATGCATTTGGATATTTACAGGCAGTTGATTTTTATGAGCTCTATACATAACTAACAAAATATTATAATCCACCAAGTCCTGGAACTTCAACAATTTCAGTTGATCAAATAAGGTGTTAGAAGGGTGACAATAATGTTTTCCTGTAATTATTCTAACAGCTCTTTTTTGTAGCAAAAAAATAGGCTCTGTAAATGTTTTACAAGCTTTCCCCCAAACAACAATGCAGTAAATCAAATGTGGAACAATAATTGTATTATACAACAAATACAGGGCTCTGTCATTCAACAAGTCCCTGACTCTGTATAATACAGCAATGGACTTAGCCATCTTTGTCCTAACAGAATTTATGTGATTCTTCCACGTCAATTTATCATCAATAATAACGCCCAAAAACTTCACATCATTGACACGACAGATTTCAGCACTATCAATCATAAATGGAACATTAACAGTTTTCTTTTTTTTACTAAATATCATATACTGGGTTTTATCTAAATTCAACAATAATTTATTTAGTTTAAACCAATTTTGAATTTTAACAAATTCTGTCGTCATCAACTCAAATAACTGTTCAATATCTTTACCAAAACAAAAGAAAGTGGTATCATCAGCAAACAATATACACCTAAGGAGTCCTGACACCTTTACCAAGTCATTTACATATAGAATAAACACCCTGATGCATGCTCAATAATCCAGGTAGAAAAATCCAAAAAAGCTAAGTCTGGTCCTCTGGACATTCAAAAAACAAAACAAAGCAAAAAATAAAAAAACTGTAGAAACGTTTCGTCTTTCGTCCGAAAGACTTCCTCAATCTGAGAAGCTGTGTTCAGCTCAGTCTTGTTTTGTTTTTTGAATGTCCAGAGAACCAGACTTAGCTTTTTTGGATATAGAATAAACAGTTTTGGGCCAAGTACAGAACCCTGAGGGACTCCACAGGTCAGTGCTGGGTAGCGCTAATCCAAAAATTAGTTCCGCAATTTCTAAAGCATTAATTTATTTATTTAGGTCCGCAATTTCAAAAGCACTAATGTCTTATGAAAATTAGGGGAAGCTAATTATAATCCGCTAAATAAATTCAACAATTGAATTACCATGCTGTTGCTCCATTTGACCACTAGATGTCTGTCTTGATCAGCATAACAGCTTTAAATAATTTCTTTTCATTCAACTATATTCTATTTTTTTTAAAATTAAATAAAACCACAGTCCAAACAACACATTAGGAGAGATACCTTGAGTTTTTAAAACCACCAGATCATGATAAAGTGATTTCTTACCACACACACCCCAACAGCAGAACAATCAGAGCTCTGACAAACTTTTCTGAAAGGCCAAACCTGCTCCTTTATCTGCTTGCCTTTAAATCAGTGATGGAGAGCACCAACAGGTGCCACTGGTTACATCAAGACATAAAAATACAATAAATTAATTCATTTATTTGCTCATTCTTTTGAGAATTGTGAAAAGTCTCTCCATTCTGTCTCTACTTAATTTGTTCTTCTCTGTTGTTGGATGTAACTGGGACCCCGTGTACATAATCTCATCTCATCACATGTACTACATGTGGTGCAAATGACAATAAAGACTCTCTGACTCTGATAATAATATTGTTTGTAATAATAATCATTTTCTTTGAGTATAACCAATAGACAAAATACACAGAACAAAACAGACCCTGATTACAACCAATAGACAAAATACACACAACAAAACAGACCCTGATTACACCCAAGAGTTCTTTTTTTTTCTATTTTAAATCAGTTCTTGAATCCCGGATGATTAAAGGTCCATCAATCAATAATCTGGTAGTTTGTAGTTCATGATCCAGGGTAATATGTCCAGAAAAAAACAAATAGTTTGGTGCAATTTAAGTCCTACCGCACAGCTGCGGGGGTCCGGTAGCTTGCCATCATCCTGGGTGGGAACAGGAGGTGAAAAAAACCCTGACCTAAACAAGGTCATAAACAAAACAAAAATTAGCATTACTTTATACACAGGACTAAACTGTTATCAAAATTTCTATAGGCAGTCAACAGATTTAATGAAAAGTAACTAAAATGATCCTAAAAGGATGAAATTACAAAAATCAAAGGATTTATTTAATACTTTACGTATATATATTCTATTCGGCCACAAAATTAACAAAATGAGAATGATCTTTTAATCCCTAAGACCACTTTTAAATCTCAAATACATGGGCGTGTCGCCAGACTCGCCACCGCATTTCTATTTCATAAAAGGAACCCAAATACATAAAACGAACGACTCACCGTCGAGTGGTCGACACAAAACACAGAATACAATCCTCCGGCCGCGTTAATTTAGCTTGATACAGCGGGGTTCTCCCATGATTTATGAACACACCGAGCGCAACCAGCTAGCCACAGAATTAGCCCCCGAGTTCACCTCTGACCCGGAAGATGTCAAGATGGAATAGTCCATTTTTAGTAGGGGGATACAGAAATCGACCGGTTTTTGTATTGCGTTTTTAATGATCGTTTTCATCGTAACTATAATTATTTTTATGTTAAATGTACATTAACAAGCATGAGCAATGTTAGGGATGTAGGTGACTGGCCGGGGCGCGGCGGGGCCGGGGCCCCTGCTGATTGGGAGCCCCAGGCAACGGCATCATTTGCCTACATGGTAGATCCGCGTCTGTTCTCCCCTCTGCTCCCCCTCCCTCCTCTCTGCTCCCGGTGTACTTGCACCAATGGGGGAAAAAGCAGCTACGAGAGCCAGCGAGAGCCTGTAAATAAGTTTTTTTTGTTTTTACTGATAGATAATTAGTTATTAACGGTACTGCATTTTAAATAAAAATAGCACAAATCCGTTTATGAATTATAAAAGTTAGTCAAACCACAAAAACGCTGACAAATAATTTAGGTCCGTTGTAAGCGGATTAGCGCTTTAGCGCTCCCCAGCGGTCTGTGTCCACCATTGCCACAGGTAATATTGCAGAGGTCGGATCTTACATCATTTATCTGCACAAATTGTTTTCTATTTTTCAAATAACTGTATACCCACTGCAATGCTAGTCCTCTGATTCCGTATTTACTCAATTTGTCAATGAGAATATCATGATCGATAGTATCAAAAGTTTTCTTTAAATCAACAAAAACACTAGACAATTTTGCTTTTGGTCAATAGCTGTAGTTATGTGTTCCATAAATTCCATGATAGCTGTAGTGTATTACAGCGTAACCAGAGCCATATAAAGTGAGAGTTGCGACACTTCCATAGAGTGCCGTTGTAAGAATGGAATGCGGAAGTCACGTGGGTCATGGAGGGGGCGATTTGTTCCATGCTCTGTTTAACAGTCTGACTCTGCCTGCAGTAGCGCTCCGTCGCCGCCAGAGGGCGCAGCTCCACAAGGTTTCCATAGCCGTTGTTTGGAACGATTGACGCCTATCGGCGACATCAAAGAGTGTCGGAACTCTCTATATATATGGCTCTGAGCGTAACTATTTACTTCAGCGGAACCACTCCCCTAGTTGCCGGGTTACCTAGAGGTGATCTGCCGGCGTAGTGATTTGTGTGTGTAATGTTGAGACCAGTTGAAGACAAGTAAAGTCACGTTCTTTTCCATAACCGAGTGGATTATTCTTTCATCTTTAAAATATACTTTGTTGGAGTAAAGACACAACAAATTGGCGACGAGTAATCTGGACCCCAAACTACTGCACGGAGTGAGTTTTGACCCGGAGGGAAGAAAAAAAAAAAGAAAAGAAAAAACTTGACAGCAGGAGACAAACCGTAACCTAGCAACGGATCTGTGAGTAACTGCAAACTGAAATGGCTTCCGTTGGAAAAGTAGAAGAGTTTGATAGCTCAAGTGGAGACTGGGAATCATACATAGAGCGAGTGGAGTTGTTCTGCGACGCTAATGATATTGAGGATGAGAAAAAAAGTTCTGTCCTCCTCAGTCTAATGGGAGCTAAAACATACAATCTACTTCGTAATCTCCTGAGCCCGGCTAAACCGTCAAGCAAGTCATATAAAGACATTGTTGATACATTGCAGAGACATTTGAATCCCGCACCGCTAGTGATAGCAGAAAGATTCAAATTTCATAAAAGGAATCAAACGAAAGATGAAAGCATATCTGAGTATATGGCTGAACTGCGCAAACTCTCGCAGCATTGTGACTTTAAAACTGGACTTGATGATGCCTTGAGAGATCGATTAGTATGTGGCATGCATTGCACAAGCACACAAAAAAGGCTACTGTCTGAAAAAGAGCTAGATTTGAAGAAAGCACTTGAAATATCTATCTCAATGGAAACAGCAGCTAAAGGTGCATCAGAGCTACAAAATAAAAGCTTAGAAAATGAAGTGCATCAAATGTCTTTAAATGGAAGAAAACAAAAATGCTACAGGTGTGGTAAATCCTCTCACAATGCAAACGACTGCTGGTTCAGAGAAAAGACATGCAGGAAATGCCACAAACAAGGTCACATAGAAAGGGTATGCAAATCAACCCAAATCGATACTCAAAAAGGAAAAACTGGAAAAGAAAAAGGCTTTAAACCTAAATCAAGGGTCAAAACAAATGAAATGCACAAAGTTACAGAACACCCTGACAACACAAACAGCAGTGAGGATGAAGACCTGTCATGCTTAAAGCTGCATAACATTAACAAAGAAGACAGGGAAATAATATGGATCACGACTAAAGTGTCTGGAGTGACACTAAAGATGGAACTGGACACAGGTCCAGCCTTGTCAGTGATCTCTGAAACTGATTATAACAGGTGGCTGTCCCACATTCCACTGAAAAAGACATCAGTGATGTTAAAAACCTACACAGGTGAAAAAGTGTCACCAAAAGGGAAACTTAAAGTGGATGTGGTTTATGGTGACCAAACACACAAGCTAGAGCTCTATGTTTTGAAAACCAAAGGCCCAGCATTACTAGGGCGTGAATGGCTGAGAAAAATTCAACTTGACTGGCATGAAATAAAAGCCCTGAATATCTCATCAGTCCTTAAGAGCTCTACCAGAGGGTTTGAGCAGAGATTGCTACAGTTATTGGAGGCTAATGCACACGTGTTTGAGAAAGGCATTGGTAAACTAAAACACCTAAAAGCAAAAATTGAACTTGACAAAGATGCCAACCCAAGGTTCCACAAGGCGCGCCCGGTGCCATATGCTTTACGTCCCAAGATAGATGCTGAACTGCAAAATTTGGAGACGTCCGGCATTCTTTCAAAGGTCGACTGGAGTGACTGGGCTACGCCCATTGTTCCGGTGATGAAGAAAGGAAAAAGTGAAGTGCGTATATGTGGGGACTTCAAAGTGAGCATCAACCCGGTGCTGCGCACGGTGCAGTACCCTCTTCCACGAATAGAGGACATCTTCTCATCCTTGGCTGGTGGGGAGAAGTTTTCAAAGATTGACTTGTCACAAGCCTATCTCCAGATGGAAGTGGAGGAGTCAAGCAAAAAGTTCTTAACCATAAACACTCATAAGGGACTTTACCAATACAATCGGCTTGTGTTTGGTGTTGCTTCAGCCCCAGCCATCTGGCAAAGGGCCATGGATCAGGTGCTTCAGGACATACCTGGAACACAATGCTACCTGGATGACATTATCATAACAGGAAAAGATGATGATGCTCACTTCCAAAATCTGAGCAAAGTACTCACCAGGCTGAATGAGTATGGCCTACGGGCAAAGAGAGAGAAATGTGAGTTTTTCAAAAGTGAAATCTCCTACTGCGGACATGTTATTGACAAACACGGCTTGCACAAGTCGCAAGAGAAAATTGAGGCGGTGCTGAAAGCACCTAAACCTGAAAATGTGTCACAACTCAGATCGTACCTGGGTCTCGTCAACTATTACCACAAGTTTCTACCCAACCTTGCCTCAGTACTGTATCCACTAAATGCGCTGTTACAGACAGGAGCAACAACACCACCAGCCTGATCAAGAAAGGTCATCAGAGACTCTACTTCCTCAGACGGCTGAGACGAGCCGGTCTGAGCAGCCCAGTTCTCACCTCGTTCTACAGGTGTGCAGTGGAGAGCATCCTGTGCTCCAGCATCAACGTGTGGCATGGAGGCTGCACAGTTGAAGAGAGGAAAGCTCTGCAGAGAGTGGTGAAGGCTGCACAGAAGTCTGTTGGAGTCAGTCTCCCCACCATCACAGACATTTACACCTCTAGATGCAGGAAAAGAGCCACCTGTATCATGAAAGACCTCACTCATCCAGCACACTCACTCTTTGCCCCACTCCCCTCAGGACGGAGGTTGAGGAGCATCAAGTGTAGAACCACTAGACTGAGGAACAGCTTCTACCCTGAGGCTGTTAGACTCATGAATAAATAAAAATAAAATTAAAATAAACACTGCAAAATATCACATCATGGTGATGCTGATATGTTTTCTTGTTGCTGTGTTCATCTGTGTTCATCTGTGACCATCTGCTCATACAAACTCATGTTCGTGCTGCTGTTTATTCCCACTATATTAGGCTTAGTGTATTACTAGTTGATGTTTTTCTTAGTTAGTTCTCGATGTTATTACTGTTTTTCTCTTTCATTTGTTGTTGGATGTAACTGGGACCTCGTGTACATAATCTCGTTTTCATCTCATGTACCACATGCGGTGCAAATGACAATAAAGACTCTCTGACTCTGACTCTGACTCTGAATGGCATTGGTCAGAAAAATGTGAAAAGGCTTTCACAGAAACAAAGAGACTAATAACATCTGATGAGCTACTTACCCACTACGATCCATCCAGACCCATCAGTCTAGCATGTGATGCATCCCCGTACGGCATCGGAGCAGTACTGTCGCACACGTTGGATAATGGACTTGAACGCCCAATTGCATTCGCTTCAAGGTCCCTGTCAAGTGCCGAACGCAACTATGCACAGATAGACAAGGAGGCCCTTAGCCTAGTATGGGGGATAAAAAAGTTCCACCATTACCTCTATGGCCGAAGGTTCACCTTAGTGACTGATCATCAGCCCCTAGTGTCTATATTCAATCCACGAAAAGGAGTCCCAGTGATGTCAGCTGCAAGACTACAGAGATGGGCCCTGTTCTTAGGAGCACACTCGTATGACATTGAGTTCAAGAGAACTAAACAACACTGCAATGCTGATGGTTTGTCACGCCTCCCCCTGTCAACATCTGTGGAGGAACCGCCGTCAACAGGTGACCCGGTAGAAATGTTTTACACAACACTGGTAGACCAGCTGCCAGTTACGAATGACATGATACGAAGAGAAACGAGGAATGACCCAACACTGTCCAAGGTGTACGACATAACAGTACAAGGCTGGCCTACCCATGGGAATACCTGTTTCCCAGAGTTTTCAGCAAGACGTGATCAACTGTCAGTTTGCCAGGGAACCTTGATGTGTGGATCACGTGTGGTGGTTCCCTCCAAGCTTCGCACCAGAGTGTTGGACAGTCTGCATGAGGCTCATGTGGGTACGGTGAAGATGAAAAGTCTGGCCCGTAGCTACGTTTGGTGGCCAGGAATAGATAAACAGATTGAGGACATCACCAAAACCTGTCCAGGGTGCCTGAGCGTTCAAAACGCACCGCCACCGGCTCCCCTTCACCCGTGGGAATGGCCGTCTGCACCCTGGCAGAGAGTGCACATCGATTTTGCTGGCCCGTTCATGAACTCTATGTTTCTTATAGCTGTGGACGCTCACTCTAAGTGGCCAGAAGTAGTCCAAATGAACTCAACAACATCAGAAAAGACTATATCTGTTCTGAGAACCATCTTCGCCAGGTATGGCCTTCCTGAACAAATTGTGAGTGACAATGGCCCACAGTTTACTTCTGAGGAATTCCAAGACTTCATGAAAAAGAATGGTATCAAGCATTTCAAGTCAGCACCTCACCATCCAGCAACAAACGGATTAGCAGAACGGTTCGTACAAACATTCAAAAAGTCCATAAAAGCAACGATAAAAGAAGACATCTCTCTTCAACACAAAATTGACAATTTCCTCTTTGTGTACCGCAACTCTGTCCATGCAACAACCAATCAGACACCTGCAATGCTGGTTATGAACAGACGGCTTAGATCTCGCATTGACCTTCTAAAGCCAAACCTGAGGAGAGAAGTGCAGAACAAACAGTTCAGCAGCTTTTCGGGTGAACCGACAAGAAGCTTCGACGTGGGACAGCAGGTTCTGGCACGTGACTACAGAGGGGAAAAGTGGACGCCTGGAAAGATCATCACTAGGAGCGGCCCTCTGATGTATGAGGTGGACACTGGAGAACATACCTGGAGACGCCATGTGGATCAGCTGTTAAATGCTCAACCAAAGACACCAGAGCAACCAGCATGTCCACCTGATCCTGGAACCAACTCTGACCTCAGCACAGTGACACCCACAGTTGCAGAGGAAGTGCCCCCTACCGAGAGCACGCCACAGGCTCCCAGGCGTAACCCTGAACGACTCAGGGTACCCCCGAAAAGATTAGACTCATGAGTTTCACTTATGGGACTTGTGTGATAAAAAATATATATATATTTCAAAAAAAGGAAGGCGTTTCAATGTTTGTCAACTGAATGACAAGTTGTGTTTAATGCATTAGCTATGTTGTATGTTATTTTAGTTACGTAGCATTGTTCTAAAAGGGGAGGAGTGTAGTGTATTACAGCGGAACTATTTACTTCAGCGGAACCACTCCCCTAGTTGCCGGGTTACCTAGAGGTGATCTGCCGGCGTAGTGATTTGTGTGTGTAATGTTGAGACCAGTTGAAGACAAGTAAAGTCACGTTCTTTTCCTTAACCGAGTGGATTATTCTTTCATCTTTAAAATATACTTTGTTGGAGTAAAGACACAACAGGTTTAATGTACAAACTGTTGACCTGTATAAGACATTTGAGATATCCATCCATCGTCTTCCGCTTATCCGGGGTCGGGTCGCGGGGGTAGCAGCCTAAGTAGAGAGGCCTAGACTTCCCCAGAGCCATATATAGAGAGAGTTCCAACACCCTTTGATGTCGCCGACAGGCGGTCAATCGTTTCAAACAACGGCTATGGAAACCTTGTGGAGCTGCGCCCTCTGGCGGCGACGGAGCGCTACTGCAGGCAGAATCAGACTGTAAAACAGAGCCATGGAACAAATCGCCCCCTCCATGACCCACGTGACTTCCGCATTCCATTCTTACAACGGGAGTCTATGGAAGTGTCGCAACTCTCAATTTATATGGCTCTGGACTTCCCTCTCCCCAGCCACTTGGAGCAGCTCCTCTGGGGAATCCCAAAGCGTTCCCAGGCCAGCCAAGAAACATAGTCCCTCCAGCGTGTTCTGGGTCTTCCTCTAGGTCTCCTCCCGATGGGACATGCCCGGAACACCTCACCAGGGAGGCGTCCAGGAGGCATCCTAACCGGATGCCCGAGCCACCTCAACTGGCTCCTCTCGATGTGGAGAAGCAGCGGCTCTACTCCGAGTCCCTCCCGGATGACTGAGCTTCTCACCCTATCTCTAAGGGAGAGTCCAGACACCCTGCGGAGAAAACTCATTTCAGCCGCTTGTATCCGAGATCCCCCTCCCTGGGCTGCCACCTTACCGTGGTGGAGGGGTTTGAGTGTCCCAATGATCCTAGGAGCTATGCTGTCAGGGGCTTCATGCCCCTAGTAGGGTCACCCAAGGCAGACAGGTCCTAGGTGAGGGACCAGACAAAGTGCAGCCCGAAGACCCCAATGATGAGTACAATAAATGGACAAAATGTTCCCTCGCCCGGACGCGGGTCACCGGGGCCCCACTCTGGAGCCAGGCCCGGAGGTGGGGCACGTTGGCGAGCGCCTGGTGGCCGGGCTTTCACCCATGGAGCTCGGCCGGGCACAGCCCGAAGAGGAGACGTGGGTCCCCCTTCCCATGGGCTCACCACCTATGGGAGGGGCCAAAGGGGTCGGGTGCAATGTGGGATGGGTGGTGGCCGAGGGCGGGGACCCTGGCGGTCTGATCCTCGGCTACAGAAGCTGGCCATTGGGACATGGAATGTCACCTCTCTGGTGGGGAAGGAGCCTGAGCTAGTGTGTGAGGTTGAGAGGTTCCGGCTAGAAATAGTCGGACTCACCTCAACGCATGGCTCTGGAACCAGTTTCCTTGAGAGGGGTTGGACACTCTTCCACTCTGGAGTTGCCCCTGGTGAGAGGCGCCGAGCAGGAGTGGGCATACTTGTTGCCCCCCATCTTGGTGCCTGTACGTTGGGGTTCACCCCGGTGAACGAGAGGGTAGCCTCCCTTCGCCTACGTGTGGGGGGACGGGCTCTGACTGTTGTTTGTGCCTATGCGCCAAACGGCAGCGCAGATTACCCACCCTTTTTGGAGTCCTTGGAGGGGGTATTGGAGGGTGCGCCTCCTGGGGACTCCCTTGTTCTGCTGGGGGACTTCAACGCTCACGTGGGCAATGACAGTGAGACCTGGAGGGGTGTGGTTGGGAGGAACGGCCCCCCTGATCTGAACCCGAGTGGTGTTCTGTTGTTGGACTTCTGTGCTCGTCATGGATTGTCCATAACGAACACCATGTTCAGGCATAAGGGTGTACATATGTGCTCTTGGCACCAGGACACCCTAGGTCGCAGTTCGATGATCGACTTTGTTGTCGTCTCATCTGATCTGCGGCCGCATGTCCTGGACACTCGGGTGAAGAGAGGGGCGGAGCTGTCAACTGACCACTACCTGGTGGTGAGTTGGCTCCGATGGTGGGGGAGGATGCCGGTCAGACCTGGCAGACCCAAACGTATTGTGAGGGTCTGCTGGGAACGTCTGGCAGAGTCTCCCGTAAGACGGAGCTTTAACTCCCACCTCCGGGAGAGCTTTGAACACGTTCCGAGGGAGGCGGGGGACATTGAGTCCGAGTGGGCCATGTTCCGCGCCTCTATTGTCGAGGCAGCTTATCAGAGTTGTGGCCGCAAGGTTGTTGGTGCCTGTCGTGGTGGCAACCCTCGAACCCGGTGGTGGACACCGGCGGTGAGGGATGCTGTCAGGCTGAAGAAGGAGTCCTATTGGGCCTTTTTGGCCTGTGGGACCCCGGAAGCAGCAGATAGGTACCGACAGTCCAAGCGGCATGCGGCTCGGGTGGTTGCTGAGGCAAAAACTCGGGCGTGGGAGGAGTTCGGAGAGGCCATGGAGAATGACTTCCGTACGGCTTCGAGGCGATTCTGGTCCACCATCCGGCGTCTCAGGGGGGGAAAGCGGTACGCGACCAACACCATTTATGGTGGGGATGGCGTGCTGTTGACCTCAACTCGGGATGTTGTGAGTCGGTGGGCGGAATACTTCGAAGACCTCCTCAATCCTACTGGCACGTCTTCCACTGAGGAAGCGGAGCCTGGGGACTTTGGGTCGGGCTCTCCAATCTCTGGAGCTGAGGTCACCGAGGTGGTTAAAAAGCTCCGCGGTGGCAGGGCTCCAGGGGTGGATGAGATTCGCCCTGAGTTCCTTAGGGCTCTGGATGTTGTGGGGTTGTGTTGGCTTACGCGACTCTGCAATATCGCGTGGACATCGGGGGCAGTTCCCTTGGATTGGCAGACTGGGGTGGTGGTTCCCCTATTCAAAAAGGGGGACCGTAGGGTGTGTTCCAACTATAGGGGGATCACACTCTTAAGCCTCCCTGGTAAGGTCTATTCAGGGGTTCTGGAGAGGAGGGTCCGTCGGATAGTCGAACCTCGGATTCAGGAGGAGCAGTGTGGTTTTCGTGCTGGTCGTGGAACACTGGACCAGCTCTACACCCTCAGCAGGGTCCTGGAGGGCGCGTGGGAGTTTGCCCAACCAGTTTACATGTGCTTTGTGGACTTGGAAAAGGCATTCGACCGCGTCCCTCGGGGGGTTCTGTGGGGGGTACTCCGGGAGTATGGGGTACCAGGCCCATTGATATGGGCTGTTAGGTCCCTGTACGACCGGTGTCAGAGCTTGGTCCGCATTGCCGGCAGTAAGTCAGGCTCGTTTCCAGTGAGAGTTGGACTCCGCCAAGGTTGCCCTTTGTCACCGATTCTGTTCATAACTTTTATGGACAGAATTTCTAGGCGCAGCCAAGGTGTTGAGAGGATCCGTTTTGGTGGCCTTAGAATCGCTTCTCTGT
Organism: Garcialebias charrua; assembly: GCA_038048925.1. Classification (NCBI taxonomy): domain Eukaryota; kingdom Metazoa; phylum Chordata; class Actinopteri; order Cyprinodontiformes; family Rivulidae; genus Garcialebias; species Garcialebias charrua. Next base: position 28,298 of record JBBPBX010035509.1, read on the forward strand.
TTTTTGCAGATGATGTGGTCCTATTGGCTTCATCAGATCGTGATCTACAGCTTTCGCTGGAGCGGTTTGCAGCCGAGTGTGATGCGGCCGGGACATGCCCGGAACACCTCACCAGGGAGGCGTCCAGGAGGCATCCTAACCAGATGCCCGAGCCACCTCAACTGGCTCCTCTCGATGTGGAGAAGCAGCGGCTCTACTCCGAGTCCCTCCCGGATGACTGAGCTTCTCACCCTATCTCTAAGGGAGAGTCCAGACACCCTGCGGAGAAAACTCATTTCAGCCGCTTGTATCCGAGATCTCGTTCTTTCGGTCACAACCCAAAGCTCATGACCATAGATGAGGGTGGGAACGTAGATCGATCGGTAAATTGAGAGCTTTGCCTTTTGACTCAGCTCTCTCTTCACCATGACAGACCGGTACAGCGCCCGCTTCACTGCGGATGCTGCACCTATCCGCCTATCGATCTCACGCTCCAGTTTTCCCTCATTCGTGAACAAGACCCCGAGATACTTAAACTCCTCCACTTGGGGCAGGACCTCCTCCCCAACCTGGAGAGGGCACGCTACCCTTTTCCGGCTCAAGACCATGGCCTCGGACTTGGAGGACATTTGACATTTGAGATAAAATTCGATTTATTTATAATTTATTTTTGTAGCGCACAAGACTGTTTTGGAAGAAGTCAAACCGAAACAATTTAAATCTAGCAGATTTGACCATTTCGTGAATTGATTAAGGAAAGGTTAAGCTCAGGAACCCTTGTGCTATAATGTCAGCTAAGAAATATATTTTTTCTCAGCAAAGAAATAATTGTTTTTACCGTGTTAATCTTGTAAAGTCCTTCATGCTGGCTCGCTTCTGTGGCCGCCATTTTCAGCAGGGCAAATGAGGTGCTGACGCGTCACGTAGCGGTGACGCATAATAGATGCGTCATAGGGCGAAGCGTGTTATTTATGGATTTTTCCAATTTATTGACAATAATTGGACAAAATACACAAAAGCGTGTTAAATGCCGAAAAGTACGGTACTGTATTTGTCAGCCTGTAAGTCGCAGTTTATTTTACATAATTTACATGCCCTGTGACTTATAGGCCGAAGTGACATTTATAGATTTTTTCCCATATTTATAAACCATTTGACTGAGATATGACCGTTTCCATTCATTCTGACTGAACAAAAAAAAAAAAAAAACGTCAGTACTGTACTTGATGGCAGCAGAGTAGTAACAGGTGTATGGCATGAGGTTGGCTGTTGTATCATCATGTACAGTAATAGGAAAATGTAGCTAGTATGACAAATTCAAAATAGTTCAAGAGAAAAACAACTGGACTTTATTATACTATACTTTATAGTTTTTTCTTGCACTTTTTAGAGTTTACCATGTCCTGGATGACTGAGAATCTTCACTAGCTATTAATGACTATCGGCCTGCCATATTCTCCCCACCTTCATTCTGCTCTCTGCTTGGACCAGTCAAAACAGCTGCAACATCCCGGCGAAATTTGACCATTAAAGTAGGGGTGGGCGATATATCGAATATACTCGATGTATCGCAATATTTTAAATGTACGATGGTTAAAAGGGCTATATCGTGTATATCGAGGATCCTCCTGCTGTCGTGCGGGCTCCCACTCGCCCCCCTCCTTCCTGCAAGCTGCAGGAGCCGCGCGCGAGACTTTCAGCACAACATGTAAACACGGCAGATATGAAGAGCGCTGCCAGCTGCTGAGGGGGAAAAACAATGTTCTGAGCTAGTTTGGATTAAATTGTCAGATGAGGGCATAAAAAATGTTTTTGTAGACGATGCTGAAAATAATCCCGAAGAAAGGTCGGAACTACGAATCTTTTTCACCATTTAAACAGCGGAGTGGAGCATGATGAAACGGCAGAACCAAGTGTTTTTACAGCCTGCTGCTTCCTTAAAACAAACCACGGGTCTGAGCTCATTTAGTCATGCGTGCACCGCAGAGAGAGGTGGAGACATTATTAAATCAGCATTTTATCATTATCGCTAAAGACACGGTCCTTAGCGGCTAACAAGATGGCTAACGCGTTAGCCGTCTTCTTCCACAGCTGAGACTGACCGTGTCTTTAGCGATACAGCTGATTTAATAATGTCTCCACCTCTCTGTTCACGTTTCTGAGTGGAGGCTGTCGTGTTTTTACACAAGGATTCAATGCGACACTTTGTAGAGCAACTTAGAGAACGTCTTCGTGAACCCGGAAACAACCCCCTGACCCTTTCACAATAAAACCGGATACAGTACACAGAGGCTCACTGTGATAAATCTGTTCTTGTTCAGAGGTTTTGCAGACATTGCCTGAACTTGGCACAGTTTGAAACTTGTGCACATTTTGTGGTTTGTTGTTAAAAATTACCAGCACATGCAAATAGTTTAGAGTTGTTACCTGTGACTGTTCTGGGTCAGTAAATTTTATGGCCACTGTTTACACTTTTGTTTTTGTATTTTAAAGGCCTTAAATGTTTTGATTTAACATTTTTTTAAATGTTAAAAGCACAAGAGCACCTTTTTAAGTTTAAATTATTTATTCTTCCTTTTTGCTTGAAGTACTTTTTATTTATGTGTGCAATTGATGGTTAAAATAAAATATTTAAGTTTGTTCAAATTTAGTGTTGACATTTTTTTATCAATTTTGAATCATTTTTTCATTGATTTTGGAGATATCGCGATATATATCGTGTATCGTGATATAGCCAAAAAATATCGCGATATAATATTTTCCTCATATCGCCCAGCCCTACATTAAAGTACATTTATTAAGCAAATGATAGACTGACACACACCTCTGCTATAATTTTGAGCTAACAAGTAATTGTTTAGGTGCTTTTCTTGTTAAATTTCAGAGAAAGAAGATGCGTTCCTCCTTCCTGGTTCTCGTCCTCTGCGCGTTCACGGAGCACCGAGGCAGCAAAACAAATTTTTAAATAAAGCTGATTTGACCATTAAAGTACATTTATTAAGAAAACAGACTGAGACACACCTTTGCTATAATTTCGAGCCAACAAATAATTGTTTAGGTGCTTTTCTTGTTAAATTTCAGAGAAAGAAGCCGCGTTCCTCCTTCCTGTTTCTTTTTACAGACATGACAATAAGCCTCTTGGCTGTTGGCTGAAGCCATTCTCTGACTCTGGCGTCCTCTAACCATGACGGTTCTGGAAGCTCTATCAGCCCTCGGCCGGCCGTAGGCGCAAACGCACACTGAACGACGATACGACGTCATTGATTTAGCTTAGGTCTTACTCGACCATAAAATTAGAAAAGATAAATAAATTCACATGATTTTTTTTCGCCGATAGAACGGGAAAAATATAGTTGTGTAGGTTTTTTAAAAATGTATACAGTACATCGTCGGATTACGTTCATTACTTTTTAATATGTTTTAATGGCTGTAATTTGTGTTAATTTTATTTACTACCTTTTAATACCTTTTACAACCTCGCGGATACCCTGGGTACGCCACCAACACTGTTTATAGTGGAGGTGGTGTGCTGCTGACCTCAACTCAGGATGTCGTGAGTCGGTGGGCAGAATACTTTGAAGACCTTCTCAATCCAGCAGGGCAGCACGGTGGAACAACTGGTAGAGCTGCTGCCTCTCAGCGAGAAGGTCCCTGGTTCAAATCCCGGTCCGGGAGCCTTTCTGGGTGGAGTTTGCATGTTCTCTCCGTGCATGTGTGGGTTTTCTCCGGGTTCTCCGGTTTCCTCC
>JBBPBX010035510.1:6523-18165 GCA_038048925.1 Garcialebias charrua
TTTTGGTTTCCAATATGGTATTAGGACTGACCTTGAAATGGGTATAGCTATTTGTAGGACAGAAGTAAATTTGTACAGATAGACAATACCAGATCAAAACTCAACAGAATTGTTGAAATATGAAGCAGTAAGCTGGTGAAGATTCTCAGTCGTCCAGGACATGATAAATCAAAAAGGCGTTCAATACAGAACAACTGGACTTTATTTGTAACAGAAGACGTTTCGCTTCTCATCCGAGGAGCTTTATCAATTCAGTGAGGAGACAGTGAGAGGGAGAAGTTATAACCAGGATAAGCCATTGACACGCACCAACATATGTAAATTGGAAACTAACACCCACACATGGGATAACACGTACCTGATACATTCAAAGTTCAGTGTGTGAAAACAGAGCTTACAGAAAACACACACACATCCTACTGTATGTAAATTGACAAGTCACACCTGACACCTCATACATTAATAGCAGGGACCTGTCAAAGTCTTTGGTAGTCTAATTCACAAACGAGGCTCCTCTGTTCTCATCAGGTGTGAGACGCCTGGGAACCAAACCCAGGGCTGCACCATAAATTTTAGAAATTTGGAATCTTAGACCTCCTCCTCTGTTTAACGATAGTTTCTCTCTTTTTACATAAATCACCTCCTTCACACCTCTCTCAAACCACCTGTGCTCTCGGTCCAGAATATGTACATTCTGGTCCTCAAAAGAGTGACCTTTGTCCGTGACGTGGAGGTGAACAGCTGAGTTTTGTCCAGAGGAGGAGGCTCTCCTGTGTTGGGACATTCTTCTGTGGATGGGCTGCTTAGTTTCTCCAATGTGGAGGTCTGGACAGTACTCGCTGCACTGGACTGCATACACTACACCACTCTTTGTGTGTGGGTGTTTTGTCCTTAGGGTGCACCAGCCTCTGTCTGAGAGTCCTGCTGGGTTTGTACTGGGATGTTCAAAACATCTCCAGACTTCGCCCATCCCTAACTTTTTCCGATGCTGAGAAGCTCGTCCATGCTTTTGTCTCCTCCAGGCTCGACTACTGCAACTCCCTGTTTATTGGAATCCCTGGCAAAAACCTTCAGAAACTTCAATATATTCAAAACAGTGCAGCAAGGATCTTGTTGAGAGTTCGTAAATTTGAACATATTACGCCCATTCTCCATAACCTTCATTGGCTTCCTGTCGCCTACAGAATTCAGTACAAAACTGCTCTCATTACACATCAATGCTTACATGGAACTTCACCAGATTATCTGAAGGATATTCTTATTCCATACTCATCCACCCGGTCGCTGCGGTCACAGAACAGTAATCTCCTTCACATTCCGAGAACCAAATTAAGGACCATGGGAGACCGGGCTTTCAGTGTGGCTGCCCCCCGCCTGTGGAACTCTCTTCCTGACTGAGAGCCCCACAGTCACTGGTTGACTTTAAGAGCGGCTTGAAGACCTTTCTTTTCGACCAAGCATACTCTACCTCCTCATGATTCTACTTTTGATCTTAGTTTATACTGTTATTGATTTTACTTGTTTTATTGACATTTAATTCTGTTAATAATAATAATAATGAATTCAATTTATAACGCGCTTTTCATTAGTGAAAATCTCAAAGCGCTACACACATTCATACACCGGTAGTGGCAGACTACCATGCAAGGTGCTTTCCAGTCCTACCGGGAGCAACTCGGGGTTAAGTGTCTTGCCCAAGGACACAACAACACATGGTGTGGGGAACCGGGATTTGAACTGCCAACCTTCCGATCGGGGGACGACTGCCATTACCACTACGCCACAGCCGCCCCCAACCCAAAGAGCTGTTGCACTTTGTAGCACTCTGAGATTTTCATTAATGAAAAGTGCGTTATAAATTGAATTCATTATTATTATTATGTTGCGTTTGTTGAAAATCCTTCTGAAATTCTCTGATAGTCCAGCAACATAAGGGATGACAACGTTTTTTCGTCTGTTCTCCTTTTTCTGTTCCTTATTGTGTTTCGTAAATTTCCTCGCTGACTTGACAAAAGCCCAGTTAGGATGTTTGGAGAGATTTTTCAACGTGTTTCTGTTCCTTTTCCTTCCCTTCTGACTTCGTGGGGATGTGTTCGGCCCGATGCTGTAATGTTCTGATGACAGAAAGTTTGTGTTCCAGTGGATGGTGAGAGTCAAACAGAAGATACTGTACTGGTCTGTGTGGGTTGGTTTTCTGTAAACTTCAATGTTGAGACTGTCCTCTCCCTCCATGTGGACCAAACAGTCCAAAAAAGGCAGCTTGTTGTCGTTTGCATCCTCTCTGGTGAACTTGATGTTGTTGTCGACCGAGTTAATGTTCTGTATGTTGTTCTGCTGTTCTGTATTGAAGCCTTTTTTGATATGAAGCAGTAATTTGTTCAATGGTTGTTAATGGGAGAGCTTTGTTATGCTGCCATCTGCTGTGTCTTCGGTGTATTGCAGTTGGGGTTGTACCGTTAAATAAATAATAAATGAATGCACGTTGAAACTCCATGTTCTCTTCAAGAATCAGAGTCCCTCAGGATTCTATACTGGGACCTAAGCTTTTTATTTTGTATATAAATGATTTGGCAAAAGTGATGGCAAAGGTGTGTTCTTTTTGCTGATGATACCACCTTCTTTTATTTTGGTTATGATTTGAAACAAATGTTTGAGTTGTTAAAACAGGAAATTTCAATATTGCAAACTTGATTTAGTTTAAATAAGTTATTAAATTTAGATAAGACTACTTAACTACTGTATATGTTATTTAGCAAAAAGAAAATAGAAATTTTTTCTATCAAAATTGATGGTGTTGAACTACCGTATTTTCCGGTGTATAGGTCGCACCTTTTTGTGGTTTTTTTTTTCAAAGCCTGCGACCTATACTCAGGTGCGACCTATCCATCCATCCATCCATCCATTCATCCATTTTCTTCCGCTTATCCGGGGTCGGGTCGCGGGGGTAGCAGCCTAAGTAGGGAGGCCCAGACTTCCCTCTCCCCAGCCACTTGGAGCAGCTCCTCTGGGGGAATCCCAAGGCGTTCCCAGGCCAGCCGAGAAACATAGTCCCTCCAGCGAGGCGTCCAGGAGGACGATGTCCAGTGCGACCTATACACCAGAAAATACTGTAAGTAGAGTGGATGATGTGAAGTTTTTGGGTGTAATTGTTGATGAGAGATTGCCGTGGAAACAGCATGTACATTTTGTTAAAACTAAGTTATCTAAATCTATTGCTGTATTGTATAAACTAAAGGACTTGTTAAATGATAGGGCTCTTTATTTGCTATATAACTCCATTTTTGTTCCACATTTAATTTATTGTGTGGAGGTTTGGGGTAAAGCCTGTACAACTATAACACATTCTATTTTTATTTCACAGAAAAGAGCAGTGATAGTTATTGCTAGAAAGCCTTATCGTTATCCATTGAATGTAACTCAAATTATTGAAATGTTATGAATTGGTAGATTATAATATGTTGTTAGTAATGCATAAGGCTCATAAGAATATGCTACCCACAAATGTTCAAATGTTTTTCATAAAGAGAGAAAGCTGTTACAGTTTAAACTGAAATATTTGTTAAACCTAGATATAGGACTAGTTTGAAGGGACATTATTTCAAATAATGGAGTGGAATTGTGGAATGTTTTGGATAAGGATGTTAAAGATGTAAACTCTGTGATGAAATTCAAAAAAATTATCAAGTCTAAACTGCCAACAATATGAAAGCTTTGAGTAATGCATCCTAATGTATTTGTTGATTATTGAGTGTGAAATGTTACTAAATTGATCTGTTTCTGGAAGATTATTGTTTAAATTGATTTTTTTTTTTGGGGGGGCAAAGAAACTTTTCTTCTTTCTGCCACCTTTCATTTTATGTATTTTGATTTTTTTTCACATATTTATGGAATGTTTTTTTTCTTCCGTTATCTTTTATGTTGTTTTTTTAATATGTAAAATGAATAAAAACTTTAATAACAAATAATAAAACTTATATTTTGTTTGTTTGGTTTTAGCTAGTGTTTTGTTCTTAGCTAGCTTTGGTTTTTAGCTAATATTTAGCTCCATTTGAATTTAGCTGATTTTAGCTAGCCTTTGGCCACATTTTAGTTTGTATTTTTCCACTTCAGGCTTTGAGCTAACATGTAGCTTCTTGCTGGTTTTAACTGTGAGAAGAGCTGTATATTTTCGGGGTCAGCAGCCTGAGCACGTGGTCAGGTGGAGTCTGATCCGATCAGCTCCTCTGACAGAGTCAGCAGTCTGAAAGCTGACAGCAGCTGAACCCTCTCAGATCATCTAATCCCATCAGGACCACAACGTTCTGCCTCCTCAGAACTGGGTTCTGGTTCCAGAACATCTGAACCTGAAGCGACAAACACACCTGGACTTTGAGGGTAAACAGGTTTTATTTGGATCAATCAGCTGATCTGGATCAGAACAAACTCACCTGCAGGATCCATCAGGACTTCCTGTCACTCTCTGGGGGTTAATGAGTGACAGACATAGCAGCCAATCAGAGCACAGCTTCAATAATGACCTGCATCATCCAAGCGCCGCCTTTTCCTGTTTACTCTCATCTCCTTCATACACATCATGCCTTCCCACAATGCCTTGCAGCAAAAACACATCTCCGGCAGACTGCTGAACAACATGGCTGCCGTCACCTGAACATGGGAGTCATTAATCTGCAGTTTCACTGAAAAGCACATCTGGCACTAAGGTCCCAAATTAACAAACAACCTGATCAAGAAAACCAATCAATGAGGCCACGCCCACTTCTTGTGTGATGGGTTACTGATTGACAGAAGCAGTTTTTTGAACCACAAGAGTTCATTTCAAGTACAAAACAGACATTTGTTTTTTAATCTGATGTCACCGCAGCAAACTGATCAAACCAAACAATGGATTTTCAGTTAATTTTATATTTGGCTAAAATCCGGTGTGGTAGTAGCTGAGAGTCATTCCAAACACAGACTGAGTGATTTCATAAGACACTGATACTTTGACAAGTTCTGTTGGTTTTCAAACAGGCTTTTGTTCGGGTCCCTGGCAGGAAAGGTGGCAGGCGTTCTTGGCCTCTGATTGGTCAGAACTGAAGCTTCGCTCTGATTGGTCGGCTCAGAGGCACATCAGGTTCCACACACACATTAGTGTTTCGTTGGTGTGTGTCTGTTGCACACTTTCAGATAAAAACATCACAAACTCGTTTTTAATCCCAGAACATCCTGAACCACTTCATGAAGTACTTCCTGTTTTGGGTCCAACTGACATATGAGGCTCAGACACTTTTATTGTGAAGTACTTCCTGTTTCAGGTCCAGTATCCTTCTCTTTGCCGCTCTTTAGTGTTCAGCTCAGCGTCAGTAAAACTTTAACAAGCAGACGACGTGCGGAGCGAGCTCCTCCTACTGTCACAGTTAAAACGACACCGAACATTAAAAGCTCCGCCCGTCTCCTCAGCAGCTTCAGAGCGCCGCTGGCTCCGCCCACTTGTCTCCAGCCTATCACATGTCGGACCACAGGATGGCCTTGCTGCCCTTCTCCACGCTGGCGACGTATGTTCCCGACGGCGACCACGACACTGAGTTGATGGCAGAGCTGCACACAAGAGGTCAAAGGTCAAGCTGCGCCTCATTTTTAACACTGCTCACAACCAGAACCAGAACTTACTTGTGGTGTCGGTCCAAAGTTCGATCCACCTTCCCCGTCAGGACGTTCCAGATGTACAGAACTCCTTCGGCTGATCCTCCAGCCACGTAGCTGCCGTCAGGACTGACACACACACAGACAGCTGTTTGGTTTCAGACAGAACCAGAACCACATCTGGATCTTTGACTCTGAAGAAAAACTCACCTGAAGGTGACTCTGGTCCAATCAGCTCCACACTTGAAGCCCGGAGCACTGAACACACAAACAGATGTTACAAGTCACCTGAACATCAGTTTCCTGTGTGTGCACCCGTCTCTCAGATGGACTGAACGTTTGTTCAGCACCAAAAAACATGGCTGCCACCTGGCTTATTTAATTAATGTAAACTAATCTACATTGATTTAATTTACTTTATTGCAAACAAGACAACTGTGCCTCAAGGAGACTAACCTGTATAAATAACGGAAATTAAAATAAAACTACTGTAGTTAAAAAAACATTTATATCCTGTTAAAAAGATAAAAACAAGAAATTAAAATCTACACCGGCCTATAAGAAAAGATCAATTATATATTTTTAATTCCCTTTCAGATCAACTTCAGAAAAACAAACAACCTGACAAAATGAACCAGCTTTCCACCAGACCTTAAACGCAGCATATTCAACGATGCTTGAAAGTTTGTGAGTTCTTCATAATTTTCTATATTCTGCACATCTGACCTAAAACATCATCAGATTTTCACAAAAGTCGTTAAAATAGATCAAGAGGACCCAGTTAAACAAATAAAACTAAAATATTAAACTTGGTACTGTAATTTATTTATTGAGGACAATGATCCAATATTTCACATTAGTGGTAAAAGTCTGTGAACCTCTAGGATCATCAGTTAATCTGAAGGTGAAATTAGAGCCAGGTGTTTTCAATCAATCAATGATGATGATCAGATCCTGTTTGATCTAAAGAACAGGATCTATCAACGTCTGATCTTCACAACATGTTGGTGGAAGTGGATCCTGGAGGAACAAAGGAGATTTCTGAGGAGATCAGAAAAACCATTGTTGATGCTCCTCAGGCTGGAGAAGGTTACAAAACATCTGTAAAGAGTTTGGACTCCACCAATCCACAGATTGTGAAGAAATGGAGGAACATTCAAGACCATTGTTACCTTCCTCAGGAGTGGTGGACCAACAAAGATCACTCCAGGAGCAAGGAGTGTTGGTGAGGTCACAAAGGAGCCCAGGGTAACTTCTAACAACTGAAGGCCTCTCTCACATTAATGTTCCCGGCTCTCGACAAAGCAAGTCGCATATCTTTTTGCTCCTTCCCTCCCTAAGTTTTTCCTCCTCTCTGCTTGCTTTTTGTCTCGTCTGACTCTTCAGCGCTCACTCGAACCAATTTGCGATGGATTTAATAAATTGGGCTGTTTCTTCAATAGATAAGATTTTTTCCACGAAGCGGACCGTGCCAGGAGAAGCTGTCTGTCCCTCTGACACACACGCGGTTGGATACATGATGGATTCGTGGGGACAGTGGCAGCCTATGTGTCTGACCGTCTTGACTGTCGAAGACGTGGAAGATTTGTGGATTATTGGTCTATTGGTGGCAGCTGCTCTGTTTTTTGGCGTCAGCGGAGCTGTCTGCTACCTGAAGCTGAGGAGAGCTTCGGCGGCTATCAGCGCGCTGGCGAAACTTCCTGATCAGCAAGATTCTCTGATCCGGGCTGTGAGCTCCTCATCCCAGCTGTTGTACGAGCTCAATCGCACGTTGGGAGCGGCGGTAGACCACCGCGGACCTGCGGGGCGCTTTGGAACTCGTTTACAGCCGCCCGGGCTCAATCAGGGCACAGATGGGGGTTCATAGATCGGAACCTCATATGATTTGGAATTTTGGCCCTGAAACAGCATCTGGACTTGGAAGGCTGCAGTGAAAAGAACACTGTGGTCTGGATTGAAGATAAACAAAAAGACTATCTAATCTGGTTTCTGCACACGTCCTTGAAAAGAAGACTGTTTGGAAACTATTCTCCTGGAGCGTAGAGCTGAAGAGACCTTGCTGACCTCCCCCTCCCCCCCAGAGATCTCTGTGCGTGCCTCGGATAACGCCCAGCTGAACAAACTGCTGAACTGTGTTCTCTGAAGTTACTCGCAGACTCTATATCTCCTTGCATGTCGTCAAAACTGCAACAATGTCTCGTCTGGTTGTGCTTATGCTGATAGAGTTTTTGGGACTTTATCATGGAGTGTCTTCAGGCAATCTTTGATAGATTCTTTTTTTGAATATCACAAATGATACCTATTGTGTTTTTCCTTTTTCCATATCTGATTTGCTCTTCATCCAGGACGGATGAGAGACGGCCGCGCTGATGAACATGTCATGTGTTTTGAATTGCAGCAGCTTAACATTCTCTGCCCTCCTCTGGATGACTGTGTTTACATGATCACGTTGTATTGGTGAAACTGGTGCAATGTTAATAAAGAATCTCTTATCTCTTATGTTCATGAATCCACCATCAGGAGTACTCTGAACAACGGGGTTGAAGGAGAAAGACACTGCTCTCCAAAAACAACATGGCTGCTCGTCTGCAGTTTGATAAAGACCACGAGGAGGGAAACGTGTCAGGAGACAGAGGAACAGAGGAAAGTGAAGAATGTAGGACTGAGGGTTGCAACTCTAAATGTGAGGACAATGACAGACAAAGGTAGAGAGCTGGCTGACATGATGCAGAGAAGAAAGGTAGATGTTTTACGTGTCCAAGAGACCAAGTGGAAGGGCAGCAACTCACTTTTTAATTTGTGAATATGCTTTGAACTTCAGGTGTTTGTGTGTGTGTATTACAACAATGTAAACAGGAAGTACCGTATTTTCCGATCTATAAGTCACACCTTTTTGCCTAATTTGCATGCCCTGCGACTAATACAGTAGAGAGGTGAGACTTGTTTATGGATTTTTTCCCATATTTTTAGACCAATTTTTGGCTCAGATACGACCGTTTTTCATTTTGGCAAAAAATGGTGCAGTACCACTTTCGGCCACTAGGGTACACGACCGTTCCCACCTCATGTGTCCGAAGGTAGCCTCTCCTGGTCGTACTGACTCTGTCGCAGCCCGGCCTCCTGCTGTGGAGGTAACTACTGTTAGCTCAGTGTTTGTTAGCAATGGGTACCGTTTATCTACGGTAAATAAGTCATGAACTACAGGACAGATTTTTATCAAACTTACAGAAAGTAATCACAACATGGACATTTACAAACTGTTAGCTGTATGAGACATTTGAGCTAAAATTCGATTTATGATTTATTTTCGCAATGCTCGCGACCATTTGGAAGACGTCAGAAAGCGAAACAATTTAAATTCGGCAGATTTGACCATTACGTGAATTTATTAAGGAACGGTTAAGCTCAGGAACCTTTGTGCTATAATGTCAGCTAAGAAATATATATTTTTAATCGTTTATTTTGTTAAATTTTAAAGAAATAAAGCCGTCCCACCCGCGCGCGTGCACGTGGCGAAACTTTTTTAAATCCAGCTGATTTGACAATTGTGTTCATTTATTAAGGAAAAGTTCAGCTAAGACACATATTTGCTATAATTTTCAGCAAACAAATAATTGTTTTTACCGTGTTAATCTTGTAAAGTCCGTCCGTGCGCACTTGCTCCTGTGGCCGCCATTTTCAGCAGGGCAAATGACGCGCCGACGCGTCGCGGTAACGCATAATAGATGCGACTTAAATAAAGGTGTGACACGTTTATGGATTTTTCCAATTTATTGCCAATAATTGGACAAAGCGACTTATAGAAAGGTGAGACTTATCAGGCGGAAAATACGGTAAATTCTGTTCAACTTCCTGTTTTGGCTCCAGGAACAAGCCTCAGGTGTTCAGAGCTTCCTGTCGGAGCCAGGTGAACTCACCTGAAGGTCTGCTGGACGGCGTTGGTGCGCAGGTCGATGATCTTCAGCAGGTCGTCTCTGGAGCAGGTGAGCAGCTCGGTGCGGTCGTGGTTCAGGTCCAGAGACGTCACGCGACCCATCAGCTCGATTTCACGCACGATGCTCTCTGCCCTGCCCCACACACACAAACACGTCGTCCAGGTGAGTTCCTCCTTCATGACGATCGATGATCATCAGGACGCACACTGATCAATAACCAGAACCGCAGCAGTCCACCTCGGATCAGAACCCACCTGATGTCCCAGAACCGGACCTTCTTGTCGAAGTGTCCACTCATGACGCACTGCTCCGTGCACACAATGTCGTTACAGCTGGAGCCAGCAAACACCGTCTTCATACCTGCACAGGTGAGATCAAAGGTCAGGGGTCAGAGGTCAGCGCCACCATCACACCTGCGGGCGCCGACCGACCACGTACAGACTTTGCTGCGCAGGTCCCACAGTTTGAGCGTGCGGTCGTAGCTCCCCGACACGATGCGAGCGTTGTCCAAGAGGAAGCGAGCGGACAGCACCTTCCCGCTGTGACCCGTCAAGGTGTGCTGGACGTGCAAACACAAAGACAGGTGAGGTCAGAGGTCACCTGACCCGCAGAAACTGAAGCTCAGAGGACTGCTGGCGCCAGAACCCACTCTCAGTCTGAAGTCGTCCACGGTCCAGATCCGACTGGCAAAGTCGTTGGAGGCAGCCAGCAGGTAGGATCCCTGACACACGCAAAGGTAAACAAGCAGGTAAACAACAACAACAACAGTAAACAATCACAGTAAGTGAGGACTCACAGCGCTGTCGAACTCAATGCTGGTGATTCCTGCGTTGCTGCCGGTCAGCGCTCCTTTAGCCTCACAGCGCCCTGAACACACACACACACACACACATCCGTGCGTTTGCATCAAACTGAGGACATTGTATTGACTTCCATTCACACACACACACACGTTTTCTGTGAGTTCTTGTTCCGTTTCATTTAGACAATCCTGAATCCTGATTGGACGAGACAGAATCAGCATCAGTTTCCTCATTGGTCGGTTTAACCTTGTTGTGATCTGATTGGTCGAAGTGAAATTTGAATCACAAAAACAAAAGATGGCTGACGGTGGTGCAACTGGTAGAGCTGCTGCCTCTCAGCGAGAAGGTTGCTGGTTCAAATCCCGGTCCGGGGGCCTTTCTGGGTGGAGTTTGCATGTTCTCTCCGTGCATGTGTGGGTTTTCTCCAGTTTCCTCCCACAGACCAAAAACATGCATGTTAGACTGATGGTAACTCTAAATTGTCTCTAGGTGAGAGAGTGAATGGTTGTTTGTCTCGTTTGTCTCTATGTGTCCCTGTGATGGACTGGAGACATGTCCAGGGTGTCCCCCGCCCCTCGCACTGTGATTGCTGGACATGGGCACCGGCGACCCCCGTGACCCAAAATGGAAGAAGCGGATAAAAGATAATGGACGGATGAAAAACAAGATGATTTAATTTATAAGATCTGCAACATCACAAACATGAAACTTGTTGCTGTGATAAACATTTGATTGATTATGTACTCTGATTACTCCACATCCTTATTCAGATTACTCTGTGCCCATACTTCTATTACTCCACGGCTGTACTCAGATTACTACAATCTACAATCTCAAAGGAAAAGATGTTGTTTTCCCTTTACATGCTGCCTTTAGGTCAAATTATTAATCAGTTCAACATTTCTTTTCACTGTTATGCCGACGATACACAGCTTTACATCAGGACTGGAGCATCCTCATCTTCCACCTTGTCATCTCCATCTTCACTCACTGCCCTCTCTGCCTGCCTGGAGGCAATTAGGGCATGGATGAATCAGAACTTTCTTCAATTAAACTGCTCCAAGACCGAGGCCATACTGATTGGCACCCCTCACCAGGTACAGACATCTACTATAACAACACTTTCCTTTTCTGGACAAGACATCCCCCTCTCCACCTCTGTTACAAATCTTGGAATAAAAATGGACTCCAATCTTACATTTGAAAATCACATTAAGCTTCTGTTTAAAACTTGCTTCTTCCATCTTCGAAACATCTCTAGACTTCGCCCATCCCTAACTTT
>JBBPBX010035510.1:21425-32021 GCA_038048925.1 Garcialebias charrua
TATAGAGCAATTTGTTTGAATTGGATAAATAAGGAGCAGATTTAATAAGATATTTTCTTCATCGGCTACCTTTCATTTTATATTTTATTCTTTTTTCATATATGCCAATTGTTCTATTTCATTATTGTAAAATGAATAAAAAATAAATAAAAAAAAACATTACTGCAAGCCCGTACTCAGATTATTTCTCTGGTGAAGGTCTCAGGTTGAAAATTTGAGATCAGCTCCCTCCTCCTCTCCTGCCCGACGCTCCGATCCGATTGGCTGTGTTGGATGTCAATCATCATCACTGAGAGACTGCAGGTTCTCAGTGCAGCCTCCCTGTGATGTCACATCCTGTGTGATGTCACATCCTGTGTGATGTCAGCAGCTGCTGAGCCCATGGCTGCATCACTGGAGCATGATGGGAGCAGAGAGCGAGCTGCTGGGAGCCAGAGGCAGCAGAGGATTGTGGGTGATCAGACCTTTTACTTCTCATCATTGACCTTCAGGTGTGAGTGGCAGCTTGGACAGGTGTGTGTGTGTGTGTGTGTGTGTGTGTGTGTGTGTGCGTGCAACTCACCTGAGACCACCTCCCACAGCTTTACCCTGCGGTCCATCCCTCCTGTTGCTAAGAGACGGGAACTGGGGCTGAACCTCACAGCGTTGACCTCGCCATCATGGGCTTCCTGACGGCAGAAACACAAACAGGTTTGAGATGTCGGACCGAACCGGGCTTCAGACAGAACCTGGTCATGACGGACGTGTCTCCACATCAGCTGGAACTCATCACCGATACTCACAAACACGTGCAGCGCTGTGGACGGCACTCGGACCTCTGCGCACACGCCTGAAGGCGTCTCGGTGGAATCTGGCGACGTGCTGAAGGAGTTGGCAGATCGACGCCTGCTGAGGAAGAGGAGGAAGAGGAGGAAGAGGGGTGTTCACAAAGTGATTAGGAACAAAGAGGAACCGACGCAGAGGAACTACAGCTGGTTTAATAAAAGTAACGTGGCAGTTTACACCTGTTCTTGATCTTTGTTTTATTTTTACGTGTTGAAATGTTCTTTATTCTACAATTTTTTCTACAGTCACATGATCAGGTCAGCTGACTGCTCTCAGACTGATGAAGGTCTCAGGTTGAAAACTTGAGATCAGCTCCCTCCTCCTCTTCCTCTTTTTGCTCCATGTAGGTTGGTTGTGTTGGACAAACATCACAGAGAGGCTGCAGTCTCAGAGCAGCTTCTCAATGATGATGTCACATCCTGTGTGATGTCACATCCTGTGTGATGTCAGCAGCTGCTGGACCCATGGCTGCATCACTGGAGCATGATGGGAGCAGAGAGCGAGCTGCTGGGAGCCAGAGGCAGCAGAGGATTGTGGGTGATCAGACCTTTTACTTCTCATCATTGACCTTCATCAGGTGAGAGCACCTGAGTGCAGGTGAGCTGGACGCACCTGCAGGCTGCTCCTCAACTCCCGACAGTCTCCCTTCAAAGAAGTTGGGACACTAAACAAATTGTGAATAAAAAGTGAATGCAATGATGTGGAGGTGCCAACATCTAAAATTTTATTCAGAATAGAACACAAATCACAGATAAAAAGTTTAAACTGAGTAAATGTAACATTTTAAAGGAAAAATATGTTGTTTCAAAATTTCACAGTGTCAACAAATCCCAAAAAAGTTGGGACAAGTAGCAATAAGTGGCTGGAAAAAGGAAATTGAGCATATAACGAACAGCTGGAAGACCAATTAACACTAATTAGGTCAATTGACAACATGATTGGTATAAAAAGAGCTTCTCAGAGTGTCAGTGTCTCTCAGAAGCCAAGATGGTAAGAGGATCACCAATTCCACCATTGTTGCACAGAAAGATAGTGCAGCAATACCAGAATGGTGTTACCCAGCGTAAAATAGCAAAGACTTTTAAGTTATCATCATCAACCGTGCATAACATCATCAAAAGATTCAGAGAATCTGGAACAATCGCTGTGCGTAAGGGTCAAGGCCGTAAAACTCTACTGGATGCTCGTGATCTCCGGGCCCTTAAACGTCACTGCACCTCAAACAGGAATGCCACTGTCAAGGAAATAACAGAATGGGCTCAGGAATACTTCCAGAAAGCATTGTCAGTGAACACAATCCACCGTTGCCAGCTGAAACTCTACAGTGCAAAGAGGAAGCCATTTCTAAGCAAGCTCCACAAGCTCAGACGTTTGCACTGGGCCAGGGGTCATTTAAAATGGAGTGTGGCAAAATGGAAGACTGTTCTGTGGTCAGATGAGTCACGATTTGAAGTTCTTTATGGAACACTGGGACGCCATGTCATCCGGACCAGAGAGGACAAGGATAGCCCAAGTTGTTATCAACGCTCCGTTCAGAAGCCTGCATCACTGATGGTATGGGGTTGCATGAGCGCTTGTGGCATGGGCAGCTTGCATGTCTGGAAAGGCACCATTAATGCAGAGAACTATGTTCAGGTTCTAGAACAACATATGCTCCATCTAGACGTCATCTCTTTCAGGGAAGACCCTGCATTTTTCAACAAGATAATGCCAGACCACATTCTGCAGCAATCACAACATCATGGCTACGTAGGAGAAGGATCCGGTACTGAAATGTCCAGCCTGCAGTCCAGATCTTTCACCTATAGAGAACATTTGGTGCATCATAAAGAGGAAGGTGCAACAAAGAAGGCCCAAGACGATTGAACAGTTAGAGGCCTGTATTAGACATGAATGTAGAGCATTCCTATTTCTAAACTTGAGAAACTGGTCTCCTCTGTCCCCAGACGTCTGTTGAGTGTTGTAAGAAGAAGGGGGGATGACACACAGTGGTAAAAATGGACTTGTCCCAACTTTTTTGGGATTTGTTGACGCCATGAAATTTTGAAACAACATATTTTTCCCTTAAAATGATACATTCTCTCAGTTTAAACTTTTGATCTGTGATTTGTGTTCTATTCTGAATAAAATATTAGATGTTGGCACCTCCACATCATTGCATTCAGTTTTTATTCACAATTTGTTTAGTGTCCCAACTTTTTTGGAATCTGGTTTGTAGATGTACAGCACTTTGTTGCAGATGTGGTTGTTTTAAAAGGCTTTATAAATAAAGTATTATTATTATTTGTCTTGCGGTCTGTTTCAGCACGGAGAACACAAACCAACCCCTGGAGAACATGAAACACAAGAAGCTGTCAGATACATACCCAAACATGTTGGAGATGGAGTCGAGAAGTCCAGCTTGAAGCGGCTGGGACATCTTCCTGCTGTGAGACACACACATTTTAAAAAGGGACGACCCGCGGGACCGGACCAGGAGGAATTCACTGAGTGGACCTGCAGAACTGGACCGCAGGACGGAGCAGCCTCTGCAGAAGACCGGTCACCTTCTGTGGACTACGAGCAGCGTTTGGACCACAGACTGATCCAGACTGACCCGGGATCATTCAGGATGATGTCAAACTGAATTCACATTATTTCACAATAGTTTCACAATGGCAATATTTAAGAGAATGATTACCGTATTTTCCGGAATATAGGTCGCGGCTTTTTATCATTTTTGCATGCCCTGCGACCTATATTCAGGTGCGACCTATTTATGGCTTTTTATAAAATAAGCTGATTTGTAATCATTTATTAACAAAAATTAAACTGAGACACACTCTTACAATAATGTCAGCTAACAAATATATATTTTTAGGTGTTTATCCTGCTAAAATTATTCATTTATTAAAGAAAAGTTCAGCTCAGACACATATTTGCTATAATTTTTATCAAACAAATAATTGTTTTTAAGTGTTAATCTTCTTAAAAGCCTTGCTGTGCGCTTCTGTGGCAGACATTTGCAGCAGACCTAAACACGGTCCACATTTTGACGTAGGTGCGACCTATACTCAGGTGCGACCTATATTCCGGAAAATGCGGTAAGTTTAAATTGTTAAAATCCTATATCTAAATTAGTTTAAGTTAGAAATTGTATGTTGAATTGGAAGTTAAAAGCTTTGTTCATTTCTTTTGGAAATTAAAGAAATTGGTTGTATGAATTGTTTGTTAGAAAGACAAGGGGCAGATAAAATCTGAATTTTTTTTCTTCAATCTGCTGCCTTTCATTTTATACTTGTGTTTTTTTCTTCTTTTATGTGTATATCTTCAACTGTATGTGCCATCACGTGCTCTTAGATCCGCTGACCAGATGCTTTTAGCAGTCCCGAAAACCTTTTATAAGACCAGAGGAGACAGAGCATTTTCAGCTCTGGCTCCTAAATTGTGGAACGAGCTGCCACTGAAGGTCAGGCAGGCCCCATCAATATCTGTTTTTAAAACTCGTTTAAAAACACATATGTTTTCATTGGCTTTTAAACCAGAATGAGTTCACATCTCTGTTTTAATGTTGTATTATTTTACTTGTGATGTTCTGATATTTATATGATTGAGATTGATTGTTTTTATTGTTTTGTGCTTGTTTTTATTCTTGTACAGCACTTCGGACGGCTGCTGCTGTATTTTTAAGTGCTTTATAAATAAACTGGTATGGTATGGTATATTGTTATAGGTGTATATTGTTATGTATTTTATTATTATAAAATGATTGAATAAATAAATCAAAATCAAATCAAATGAATCCAGGATAATCTTCAGACATTGTGAGCCTGATCCCCGGGTGATCCAGGATGATCTCACCCTGGTTTCAGGAACATCTGGATCACCTGCAGACTCACCTCAGAGTCTTGCCCTTGTGGTTGGGCGACGTCTCTCCTGCTCCGTTCCCTCCATCCTCAGCCAGCACCTCAATGTCGTCGTCCCTGAAGAGGACACACACGTTCAGACCCGGACTCGGCTCTGGATCAAACAGAACCTGGAGGAGGAGTCACTGACGGCTCGATGGGGAGCGGCTCCTTGGCGGCGTCGGCCAGATCCTTCTGCAGTTTGGCCTGTCGGCGCCTGGAACACAAACCGTCACATCAGAGACCACAAAGAGCCCAACATCTGCTCCCACAGAGGCTCCGCCCACCTGGTGTCCTTCTCGTTCTCCGCGTTCAGCCGGTTGGCCTCCTGAGCCTTCTCAGCCATCCAGCGGGACACCAGCTCCTGGTTGTCCTCCGTGGTCTTCCTCAGCTTCTCCTCCAGGGCGGAGAAGGTGATCTGCAGGGCGTCGTACTCGTCCTTCAGCGTCTGGTTGGCCTGCTCCAGCTCCTGCGGGAAAACAGGAAGTTACTGTGGTCATGTGACCACGGACACGGAAGTCGCTACTAGGGGTGCGAATCTCTCAGGGTCTGGAGAATCGATTCTATTCAGATTTTTGGTGTCACGATTCGATTCAAAATCGATTTTCGATTCAGAAACGATTTTTGATTCAGAAACGATTTTTCTATTAAAATGGTCATACATTTTGTTTCAGTTTTGTAACTGACAAGCTGAAAAGAATAAACAACAATGTAAACAAATGGAACATTTATTTAAAACAATAATTTTAGGTTCCTTATTGTATCAATTTTTTTGCATCGTTTGACATTTATACCAAAAATAGGAACAAATAATACAGGAATGCATTAATATTATTTAAACAACTCAAAGTACTGAAGTTTTATGATTTGGTGGAATATAATATTTTTGTTAGTAATAGAACCCTGAAATGTTCAAATGTATTTTGTTAAGAGAGAAAGCTGCTACAGTCTAAAGGGAACTGACATTTTTGCAAAGCCAAGGTATAGGACTAGTTTGAAGGGACGGTTTATTTCAATACAGGAAGTTGAATTATGGAATGTTTTGGGAAATGATGCTAAAAATGTAAACTCTCTCTGCTTATGTTTAAAAAAATGATCAAAACTAAATTGTTAACAAATTACTAAAACTTTTAGTTAAGTGTTTAATGTTCTAGATATTTGTAGATTGTGAAAAGTTACTCTTTTTGCTCGGTTACTTATAGATAATTATTGTTTGAATTGATTGTTTGAACTTGTTTTATTTTTGAAAAAAGGGGCAGATAAAATAAGATTTCTTCTTCTTTCTGCCACCTTTCATTTTGTGTATTCTTTCATATATTATGAAATGTTTTTATTTTCTTTATCTTTTGGGTTTTAATATAAAATAAGATAAATCGATTTTGGGGCTTTTAGAATCGATTCTGAATCGCCAGGACTAAGAATCTAATTTTTTTTTTTATTGATTTTTTCCTGCACCCCTCGTCGCTACAGTCACATGATCAGGTCAGCTGACTGCTCTCAGACTGATGAAGGTCTCAGGTTGAAAACTTGAGATCAGCTCCCTCCTCTTCCTCCTCATGCTCCATGTAGGTTGGTTGTGTTGGACAAACATCACAGAGAGGCTGCAGAGTCTCAGAGCAGCTTCTCAATGATGATGTCACATCCTGTGTGATGTCACATCCTGTGTGATGTCACATCCTGTGTGATGTCACATCCTGTGTGATGTCAGCAGCTGCTGGACCCATGGCTGCATCACTGGAGCATGATGGGAGCAGAAAGCGAGCTGCTGGGAGCCAGAGGCAGCAGAGGATTGTGGGTGATCAGACCTTTTACTCCTCATCATTGACCTTCACCAGGTGAGAGCACCTGAGTGCAGGTGAGCTGGACGCACCTGCAGGCTGCTCCTCAACTCCCGACAGTCTCCCTCCAGGCTGGAGATCTGCTGCTGGTACTCCAACATCCTGAAACAGGAGCACAAGTGATCGGCTGCTGCAGGTGATCTGCTCAGGTGTGTGTTCAGGTGTGTGTGTGTTCCCTCACCTGGCCTCGTTGCTCTGGATCTCTCTGTCCTTCTGTTGGATCTGGTTGTTGAGCTCGATCACACTCTGAGCCAGCTGCACAACAAGACACATTCAGTCCTAAAACCCCTGGAACGTGTCCCCTTCCATCACTATGACCCCGCCCACAGGACAGGTGTGGATGATGACATCACTTCCTGTGACTGACCTCTCCTCGTTTTTTGTGCAGCTCCGTCAGCTCCTCCTGATGGCGAATCCTCATCTGAGCCATTTCCTGCTGCAGGGACGAGTCCGTCGGTCTTAAGGGTCAGGACACAGGAGGACAGGACACAGGAGGACAGGACACAGGAGAACAGTGTTAGAGAATGTGTCCCTGTGGACAAACTGATCTGATTTAGGACAGTCAGAATGTCTTCATTAGTCTCTGTCCACCCCCGACGTCTCACCCGGCCTCATGTCCCCTCTGGACATCATATTTGTCTGTCTGGTATCTCTCTGAGAGGACGGTCTGCAGGTCCGATCTCTCCAGGAGACGATTGTCTGAAACAACCAACATTGATCAATTTTGTGTCCTCTGTGTGTGTGTGTGTGTGTGTGTGTGTGTGTGAGACTCACACTGGTGGACGATCTCCTCGAAGGTTTGTCTCTGAACTCGGTCTCTGAGCTTCAGCTGCTCTGAGATGTGTCTCTTCCACTCCATCACCTCCTGAACAGCCAATCAGAACAGTTTCTTTCGAAGGCCACGCCCACTGCTCTGGAATCACAACCAATCAGATCAGTTTCTCTGGGGTCAACCAATGAAATCACTATTTTCAATTCAGAGCTTTTTGAAACCAGGTCTGGGCTCTGGTCAGCTGCTCTGAGATGTGTCTCTTCCACTCCATCACCTCCTGAACAGCCAATCAGAACAGTTTCTTTCGAAGGCCACGCCCACTGCTCTGGAATCACAACCAATCAGATCAGTTTCTCTGGGGTCAACCAATGAAATCACTATTTTCAATTCAGAGCTTTTTGAAACCAGGTCTGGGCTCTGGTCAGCAGGTGTTAAAATGAAATGAACATTCAAAATGTAAATGAAAGCTCAGGTAATGTCTGACTCTGAGAGTTTCATTGTTTGTTCTTGACCTGACCCAGCTGCTGCAGCTGGACCGGTTCTGGGCAGAAGTTCTGTTTACATGTTTTTATTAATGTAAACAACAACAAATGTTCCACAAAAGAACCTGGTCTTACTTTCAGAGATCACACTGAGGTCACTCAGACAGGAACCAATAGTAAACCTGTATGCTTTAAGGACCCTGGACTCCGTGGGACCCCAGACCCTCATAACTGGGGTCACCTGGACTCCGTGGGGTCACCTGGACTCCGTGGGGTCACCTGGACTCGGACTGTTAGCTCTAGAGTCCTGTGTTGGACAAGTTGGGAGTGAGGAATCAGGAAAGAACCAGCAAAGAGTCCTGGTTCCTGGAACCGGTTCTTCGTGATCGACATGAACACGGTACGGTCTATGAACTACGGAAACCCAGAGGTCACGTGAAGCTGCGCTTATTAAAACCATTAAACATGAATGTTTATAGCAGCTGAAGAAACGAACACGTGATCACTCAGGTGGAACTCACCTGTCCTCAAATCTGTACATGAGGGAAGAAGCTTGGCGGGTCAGAACCAGAACCACCATGTCACTTCTCCAGACAGTTAGCATCAGCTGCTAACAGACTGAACCGGTGGTTCTTCAAACTACAGCTGCCTCCGGTAAATTCCCGGTAAATTACAGTGACTCAACACGTTAGCATTAGCATGTTAGCTGCGGAGATCCGCCCCCCTTAAAACGATTGTGACGTCACTCACAGAGTCCGCGAGCGCCGGCAGTCCTCCTCCGTTTGTTTCCGGTCACCGAACAGGGATCCCTCACGGTTCTGGACGGTTAACGGTTCCGTTTATATCCCGAACCGATTCCCGCTGCTGCTGCAGCTCTCCGCCTTGCGCCATTTTGGTTTTGACCAACAACACTTCCGGGAGGAAACGGTGCAGTGACGTCATCACATAGTAGTTCGCTGCTTCGCGTTGTTTTTGCTGTTGCAACTTGGCTCTATGGCGCTCCATGCGGTCACATTGGGGATCGCTGTCATTATACAGTAGTCTCAGGACTCATTTACAAGAGAAACCTGTTTTAAACAAAGAATTCACAATTTAACATTTTTTGTTCCAATCAACTACATCGCCCTACGATCTAGCCGTTTGTTACATTTTCTTTTTCCCTTGTTAAAAAAAATCTCAATTTGTATACATCTTTTATGATTATCCACCATTGTCATCCCTCTGTTAAAATCAGGTCTCTCTTGTAAACGAGTCACCGAGGCTCAATGGGATTGACCTGTGTAAATATGAACTGCGGTGACATTCACACACCTAGTTTGCATTTAACCCAACATCTTGACCGTTGGCCCCTCCTCCCTGACACCTGACTCCTCCTTTCTGACCCATGGTGTTTCACATGCCCCTCCTTACCAACCATTGGTTCCTCCTCTTGAACCTTTTCCTCATACTCACTGACTCTAGCCCTGACCTTGTCTACCTTCATCCATCCATCCATTGTCTTTACCCGTTTATTCCATTTTGGGTCACGGGGGCGCCGGTGCCCATATCCAGTAATCACAGTGCGAGGGGCAGAGGACACCCTGGACATGTCTCCAGTCCATCACAGGGCCACATAGAGACAAACAGGACAAACAACCATTCACTCTCTCACTCACACTTAGGGACAATTTAGAGTTACCAATCAGCCTAACATGCATGTTTTTGGTCTGTGGGAGGAAACCAAATCACTTCTTGGTCTGCTGCCCTCATACATCTCCTACATGTCTTTGCGTGAGTGCAGCTACAGCGTGCGCTCTCAGGACATGATTACCTGCAGTGTTCCGTCAGTGAGGACTGAACTTGGAAAAAGGGCCTTCTCCTACTCTGCTCCTGCTTCATGGAATATCTTACAAAAAGATCTGAAACTCTCGACCCGGACTTCTCTAAATGGTTTTCAGAATCTGTTGGAATCCTGGCAAGAACCATTGCAGATGTCCTGTTTTTGATTTTATACATCTACCTTATGTTTTTGCTACTTTTTGCTACTTTCTTTTGTTTAATGTATTTGTATCATTGCTGTTCATCATTCTTTAGTTTGTAGCAGGTCGCTTTCGTAAATGAGCCCTCGAGGCTCAATAAGATTTACCTGACTAAATAAAGGTTGAATGAATGAATGAAAAAACCAGAGTACCCGGAGGAAACCCACGCATGCACGGAGAGAACATGCTAACTCCACCCAGAAAGGCCCCCGAACCGGGATTTGAACCAGCAACCTTCTCGCTGAGAGGCAGCATCTCTACCAGTTGTGCCACCTTGCTCACCTTGTCTACCTCTACACCTCAAACCACTGGCTCCGCCTTGTGGACAATTGGTCCCACCTCTCAAACCCATAGCTCCACCTGCCTGATCATAGACTCCTCCTCCCTGCCCATTTTTTATTCACATGGACAGGCTGAATATTTTCTTCATCTTCTACCCCTTAGACCTGTACTCGGGTCACAGAGGCACCAGGTCCAGGAGAGAAACCCAGACAACGCTCTTCCCAGCAACACTTCATATCTCGTCCTGGAGGACCCCAAGCCAAAGAAGAGACACCATCCCTCCAATGTTTTCTGGGTCGTCCCAGTGGCCTTCTACTAGTGGCGTGTGCCTGGACAACCTCTAGGCTAGGGAGAGGTCCAGGAAGCATCCTAACCAGATGCCCGAACCACCTCAATAGAGCTGGTGAAGATTCTCAGTCGTCCAGGACATGATGAAATCAAAAAAAGGCGTTCAATACAGGATCAACTGGACTTTATTTGTTGCAGAAAACGTTT
>JBBPBX010035511.1:0-32021 GCA_038048925.1 Garcialebias charrua
CAGCCTAATTCAGCAAAAATGTGCTCCACTTTCTTCTGTTAATGTATGTGTCTATCTGCCCTTTTAGCTACTTTTCCGCTGTTTTGTGTGTGTGTGTGTGTGTGTGTGTGTGTGTGTGTGCAAATTTCATTTTTTTCCCAGATAATTTCCACTGTTTTGTGCTCATTTCTGCTTCGTTCAGTAACTTATGTGTGCTAATTTCAGATAGCTTGTTCAGCTAATTACACTTTTTATTTTTAGCTCATTTCAACTCATTCCATCTGGTAGTTTAAGCTTCTTTATGCCTTTACAGCTAAAATTTTTTAATTTAATTTTTTGGTTACGTTTTTTGTTGCTAATTTCAGCTTTTTTAGCCAATTTCCTAATTTCTTTGCTAATTTCTGTTCAAAACTAGTTCAGCAAATGTGTTCTTTCTGCTTCTGCTAACATGGGCTTGTTCTTTCATTTCAGCATGTTTTTAACTATTTTCAGCTGTTTTTCAGCAATAAGCATTCATACTGCATAGAGGCATGGAGGCTGCACAGCTGCAGAAAGAAAAGCTTTGCAGAGAGTGGTGAAGGCTGCACAGAAGATGTTGGAGTCAGTCTCCCCACCATCACAGACATTTACACCTCCAGATGCAGGAAGAGAGCCACCTGCATCATGAAGGACCCCACTCACCCAGCACACACACTTTTTGCCCCACTCCCCTCAGGAAGGAGGTTGAGGAGCATTAAGTGTAGAACCACTAGACTGAGGAACAGCTTCTACCCTGAGGCTGTTAGACTCATGAATAAATAACCAGAATAATCACTGTGAAATATCACATCATGTTGCTGCTGATCTGTTTCATGTTGCTGTGTTCATTCGTGCTCATCTGCTCATACAGACTCATGTTCGTGCTGCTGTTTGGAGTAATGTTTTTCTATGATATTAGTGCTTAGTGTATTTTTAGTTGATGTTTTTCTTAGTTCATATCTTAGATGTTATTACTGTTTATCTTTTACTTTTTATTGTTGGATGTAACTGGGACCCTGTGTACATAATCTCGTTTCATCACGTGTTCTGTCTGACCTGGACGAACCGAGCCTCCCGGTCCTCCTCGGCTGGTTCCACCTGCAACCTGGCCTGCAGGCACTGCTGCAGAACTGTCCGAACCGCCGGCCCGCCGCTGCCTCGCTCTGTCATTTGGACTGGACCCAACGGAACCAAGACCTTCTCAACGGAACCGGACAGAAAGACAAACACGCACAGATTTTCTTTATAGATCTTTATAGTCTTTATATATATCTATGCAAACACGACTCGATCAGAACTCGTTTCCGCATGAGCCAATTTCATGAAGAGGATCAGAACTGCGCATAGCGACGCATGAATCCAAAATATTTTTGAACTACGTCATCAAATCAACCTTTAATTTTATTATCTAACTAGAACTTTCATTAAAAAAACGATAGAATGAATGCATAAATGAATATATTGACCTCTTATCCTGAGGAAACTGTTAGTTTAATTTTTTAATTTTAAAATAAATATCGTTTTAAAAACTCGTTGCTTAGCATGTCCTTTGTCGGCTTCTGTAGACACTGCGTTGGAGATTTTAAAGCGTAAAAAATAAACATTTATGTAAATGAGCTGTTACGGGTTATGAACGTGGGATGAAAATGAATTAATCTTTTTTTGTTGAAATTGTTAATTATTTTTTAGCACTTTGAAAATAAAACGGCGAATCTGCGTGTTTTCTGCGCAGACTTGATGCGCAGGAAGTTTTCTGCCGTTCGAACATGGCTATGTTCGCATCCAACAAACTGACCCATTTACTGAGAATAACTGCAAATAAACCTTCACTTTTCAGAACCGGAACCGAATTAACGCCCGGAGCTGTGTGCTGCGTTCAGCCCGTCCGGAACCAGGTCAGATTTGTTTGTTTCCACAACAGAACCAGTTCTGATCGATCCAACCAGACTTCTGTTTAATTATCGCTTTTTTAAAAGTTTCTGACGTTAATTCAACTAAACATCGTTTAAAACGAACAGAACCCCACAGAGACTTTTTCTAACAATAAATTCAGGGATTCGTCTTTAATTAATTCTTAAAACAACTCTCCAGGAGTTACAATAACAACATTTTGATTATTTGGCTGTAAAGCAATAAGAAATTAATTTTTGCACATTTTTAGTGAGATTTAATCATATTGATGAGTTATTGCTGAAACAATATGACTAAAAGCTTTCTGACTTTATATAATGTAACTCTGTGAAAATATTTAAATTGTCTAATGTTGTTGATATTAAAATTTATAATTATTTTTCTTAAGAGTTCAGATATTTTGACTTTAAAGGTGCTATGTGTAACTTTCTGTAGAGCGCAGAACTTAGAAATATTTTCAACAGGCAAAGCATTCTGATCCCTCCCCCTCAGAGCCATATATGGCTCTGCTCCCCCTTGCTCTGCTGAAATTCAAATTCAAGCTCTGTTTTTATTGGCTGATTCAAATTCAAGCTCTGTTTTTATTGGCTGGTTACAAACTCTGTTTTTATTGGCTGGTTAACGGCGGGTCACTCTGTGTTTTTAGTGTTTTTATAAATGCTGATAGAGAAGCAAGGGGACTATAGTTTTTTTCAGAGATTACTTTGTCTAACATCAGTCTGTCAGTAGATAGTGACAGAGTGAAGAAATATGTTAAAAATATATTGTTAGAAAAGTTACAGACTGCACTACAAAGTTACATAGTGCAGCTTTAAATCGGAAACATCTGAATGTAAATAATGAAAAAAATAAAGCAATGATCAAAACCCACAAATTCCCAGAACCAAATGTCTAAAATGTTCTGTAGTTCAGTGAAGTTCAGGGAAGAAGCACATAGTTTATAAAAACATTTATAAAAATGTATTAAAAGAAAACTGTTATTATTTCTGTGCAGCCCAGGACTAATGATCCATAGACCGGTTCCGGTCCACGGCTCAGAGGTTGGGAACCCATGGTTAAATCCAGATGTCAGTTTTTCTTCTTGTTGTGTTAAAGAGGTCGGGGGACAGGACGTCTCTGCAGGACAGACAGAAGCAGCAGATGTCCAGAGGTCTTCCCAAGCAGAAACCCATCGCCGGTGTCCAACACGTCATCGTCGTGGCTTCAGGGAAAGGCGGCGTGGGAAAGTCCACAACTGCAGGTGAGCTTCTGCAGAGGACTTCCAGCTTCTCAACTGGTGGCTCCCGGGCCAACTCTGGCCTCCACACTCGTTCTGCTGGTCCGATATCGCGGTTCTGTCACTACTATCCAGATCAGAAAGGGTTCCTAATGAACGTGTCTTATCCAATCAGAACGCTCGCTCTCATCACATGATCAGGTTTATTAGTGGCTGTTGGGGATCAGCTCAGTAAATCTTTTCTTCTGTGTTCAGATGATTATTTATTTATTTATTTATTTATTTAATCTTCTTGTTTCTTTTAGTTAATTTGGCTCTTGGACTGTTGGCGAATGATCCGGTAAGATGGCTTCCTTCACTTTATCTTTAATTTGTATTTATATTAAATTTGAACTAATAAGCACCAACAGCCTGTAAAAGTTAAAACTAACAAAATATAAAATTATCTGAATAGTTGGAAAAAATACAAACAGTTAGCTAAATTGTATCAAGTACAATAGCTGTATTAAGTAAACAGTTGGTAAAAGCTAAAATTGGTTAAACCAGACATCAAAGCTTACAGTAAATATAAAGCTATAAATACTGTATTACTAAAATTTGCAAAATCATAGCTAAAACTAAATTAAATGAGGCAGTAGCTAAAAGCAAATTAGATAAACAGTAGCTAAAAGATACATTAGCAAAACCATAGCTTAAAGCTCAATTCAGAAAAATCGTGATCAAAAACTAATATTTGCACAGTTGTAGCTTACAGCTAAATTAAAAGTAATTGCTTAAATGAACAAGAACCTTTACACAAAACTAAAACTAGCACATGAAATAAGCAAAGCATAAACTAAAAGCTAAATGTATCAAAACATAAAATTAGCAAGTTTAAAATAAGCATAAGAGTACAAAATAGAGCCAGTAGCTGAAGTAAACAAAGATCTTGAAGGATTTCTAGGGGAAATATTACTAATTACTGTAAAGTTAAATATTTCAAGAAGTGCAACAAACTGAAGTCTCGGCCAGAGCTGAATGTTCTGATGTTTGAACAGAACATAAAAAACAGGAGTACTGTACAGTATTTCTCCTCTGAACTGGTCCTGGTCTTCAGTCGTGGAGGAGTTCTGATGTTTCCGCTCCGAGCTGACAGAACCCTTCCTGTCTCAGTCCAGGTCAGTCGGTCTGTTGGACGCGGACGTTTACGGCCCGTCCATCCCCAAACTGATGAACCTGAAGGGAAACCCGGAGATCAGTGACGGTACGTGGACTCCACAAGGGTTTCGTTGAGCTCTCTGTAAATACAAAACTTTACTCTCCGTGTTCCCGCAGACAA
Source organism: Garcialebias charrua (assembly GCA_038048925.1). Taxonomy (NCBI): domain Eukaryota; kingdom Metazoa; phylum Chordata; class Actinopteri; order Cyprinodontiformes; family Rivulidae; genus Garcialebias; species Garcialebias charrua. The sequence continues at coordinate 4,443 of JBBPBX010035511.1, forward strand.
TCGGATGATTCCTCTGACCAACTACGGCGTCCCGTGGTGAGTCCACCCCCTCCATCAGATCACGTCTTGTAGAGTTGGATACCTGATGCAGTTCTGCTTCCCGTCAGCATGTCCATGGGCTTCCTGGTGGAGGACACGTCTCCGATCGTGTGGAGGGGGCTGATGGTCATGTCTGCTGTAGAACGCCTGCTCAGACAGGTGACAGGCGTGTTTTTGTCCCGTTAAACATCTCACGAGGCAGCGATTATAATTTTACTTGTGTTTAGGTGGACTGGGGCTCGTTGGACTACCTGGTGGTGGACATGCCCCCTGGGACAGGAGACGTCCAGCTGTCAATCACCCAGAACATCCCTATAGCAGGTCAGTGTCACAGGCCGTTGTTGAAAATCATTTCTGTTTCACCTGACCTGAATGTTTTTATTAAGTTGAGGCGACGGCGTTGATGTTTGTGTGGTAGGTGCGGTCATCGTGTCCACGCCGCAGGACATCGCTCTGCTGGACGCTCGCCGAGGAGCTGAGATGTTCAAGAAAGTGAACGTTCCGGTAATCTTCCTGTGTCGGTTTTTTGCGGTTGGACCAGAAACGCTGTCGGGTCGGTCTTAAGACTGAATGTTCCTGCAGGTTCTGGGTCTGGTGCAGAACATGAGCGTCTTCCAGTGTCCGAACTGTCGCCATCAGACCCACATCTTTGGTTCCGATGGAGCCCGGCAGCTCGCCGACACCCTGGGAGTGAAGTTTTTAGGTGAGATTTTCTGTTTCCTAACAATGAATTGGATGGTTCTGGGGGCTGTCAGAACAGGTGGATCTTATTGACACCTATGAAGGGAGTGGGCGGGGCTTCAGCAGAAGGGGGTGGAGACCTTTATACCCTGAACAAGTGTTGTTTTGTTTCAGGCTCCATGTTTGTGTTTTTGTCATTCAGGGGACGTCCCACTTCACCTGAACATCAGAGAGACGTCAGACAGAGGACAGCCGGTGGTCGTCTCGTCTCCGGACAGCCCCGAGGTCTCGACTGCTCTACTTTACTCAACTCTATTCTATTTTACTCTACTTGGCTGCTACTCTATTCTACTCTACCCAACTCTATTCTACTCTACCCAACTCTATTCTACTCTACCCAACTCTATTCTACTCTACTCAACTCTATTCTACTCTACCCAACTCTATTCTACTCTACCCAATTCTATTCTACTCTACCCAACTCTATTCTACTCTACCCAACTCTATTCTACTCTACTCAACTCTATTCTACTCTACTCAACTCTATTCTACTCTACCCAACTCTATTCTACTCTACCCAACTCTTCTACTCTACTCAACTCTATTCTACTCTACTCAACTCTTCTACTCTACTCAACTCTTCTACTCTACTCAACTCTTCTACTCTACTCAACTCTATTCTACTCTACTCAACTCTATTCTACTCTACCCAACTCTTCTACTCTACTCAACTCTATACTACTCTACTCAACTCTTCTACTCTACTCAACTCTATTCTACTCTACTCAACTCTATTCTACTCTACCCAACTCTATTCTACTCTACCCAACTCTTCTACTCTACTCAACTCTATTCTACTCTACCCAACTCTATTCTACTCTACCCAATTCTATTCTACTCTACCCAACTCTATTCTACTCTACCCAACTCTATTCTACTCTACCTAACTCTATTCTACTCTACTCAACTCTATTCTACTCTACTCAACTCTATTCTACTCTACCCAACTCTTCTACTCTACTCAACTCTATTCTACTCTACTCAACTCTTCTACTCTACTCAACTCTATTCTACTCTACCCAACTCTATTATACTCTACCCAACTCTATTCTACTCTACCTAACTCTATTCTACTCTACCCAACTCTATTCTACTCTACCCAACTCTATTCTACTCTACCTAACTCTATTCTACTCTACTCAACTCTATTCTACTCTACCCAACTCTTCTACTCTACTCAACTCTATTCTACTCTACTCAACTCTATTCTACTCTACCCAACTCTTCTACTCTACTCAACTCTATTCTACTCTACCCAACTCTATTCTACTCTACCCAACTCTATTCTACTCTACCCAACTCTATTCTACTCTACCCAACTCTATTCTACTCTACCCAACTCTATTCTACTCTACCCAACTCTTCTACTCTACTCAACTCTATACTGCAACACGCTTATCAAACCCTCAGTCCGGGACTTTGGCACCTTCTAGACTCCTCTGTGTGATTTCTAAATGGGCCGAGGCAGCGAGGCGGGTTGAAGCTAAACCACCTGGTTCTCCTCTGTGCTGGAAAGCAAGGTAGTAACAGAGGTGAAACGGGCGTCATGTGAAACTGTAAGTCAGCTCAGTACTGTGATGATCTTGTTCACAGGATTAAACAAACTGATTTATTACCAATCTTAGGAAGGTCAATAATGATGCACGGCAGCTTTGTATTTTAGTACAAAAAAACCTAAACGGTTCATTTGGGAAACAAACACAGTTAATGTGTTGAAGCTCCAGGTTAACTCGGCTGAGTTCTGCTCCATGCCTCTTCTGGTTCCTCAATGATTGCTTCCTTTCTGAGAGCTCACGTGAAGGGGACGGGGTCCGTCAGTGATTAATGATCAAGAAGCAGCTGAGACACACTGGTCTGTGGGGAAAGAGCCTCCTAAATGTTTGATCTTCACTCGGAGCTCCTCCCTCCACCGGCTGAAGGTCTTTTTGTTTTCTTCATCCAGGCAGAGGCGTACAGGAAGGTGGCGTCTGCTGTGATCCAGAGGCTACAGGAAGTGATCGCATGACTTCCTGCTCCAACAGGAAGTCAGCTGGTCGACAGGTCATACATGTCAACATGCAAGCTGTTCAATAAGAGCAATCAGGACACTCAGAGTGACCATTCAGTGCTGAAGACGTGACGTCTGAGAAGCTCCAGGACGACTTTGTTCTTTATTACTGTATTATTATTTATAAATTATGTGAAGTGTGATTGAGCTGCTCCTAATCCAGAGTTGGTAATACTTCTGTATATTTCAATGTTTTTAAAACCATTAAAGTCACTAATAAAAGAAACAATATTATATTTTTGCTTTCTGTATTTTTCAAAATAAAGTTGTGCCAATGACAAATATTTCATCCTAATGATTTATTTTAACTAGTTTTAACATCAGTTTCATGAGACACAGAACAAATTATTTATTGTTTTAAGTTTATGAATGTTTGTCTGCAGCGCATGTTTTATCTGTTTGGATCTTAGAAGAGACTCGCTGTTAGAACCACAGACTCAGGGCCCAAAGGGTCTCAGGGACCTAGAAGGTTCTGAGGGGCCTAAAGGGTCTCAGGGGCCCAAAGGTTCTGAGGGGCCTAAAAGATCTCAGGGACCTAGAAGGTTCTGAGGGGCCTAAAAGATCTTAGGGGCCCAAAGGTTCTNTCCATGCCTCTTCTGGTTCCTCAATGATTGCTTCCTTTCTGAGAGCTCACGTGAAGGGGACGGGGTCCGTCAGTGATTAATGATCAAGAAGCAGCTGAGACACACTGGTCTGTGGGGAAAGAGCCTCCTAAATGTTTGATCTTCACTCGGAGCTCCTCCCTCCACCGGCTGAAGGTCTTTTTGTTTTCTTCATCCAGGCAGAGGCGTACAGGAAGGTGGCGTCTGCTGTGATCCAGAGGCTACAGGAAGTGATCGCATGACTTCCTGCTCCAACAGGAAGTCAGCTGGTCGACAGGTCATACATGTCAACATGCAAGCTGTTCAATAAGAGCAATCAGGACACTCAGAGTGACCATTCAGTGCTGAAGACGTGACGTCTGAGAAGCTCCAGGACGACTTTGTTCTTTATTACTGTATTATTATTTATAAATTATGTGAAGTGTGATTGAGCTGCTCCTAATCCAGAGTTGGTAATACTTCTGTATATTTCAATGTTTTTAAAACCATTAAAGTCACTAATAAAAGAAACAATATTATATTTTTGCTTTCTGTATTTTTCAAAATAAAGTTGTGCCAATGACAAATATTTCATCCTAATGATTTATTTTAACTAGTTTTAACGTCAGTTTCATGATAAACAGAACAAATTGTTTATTGTTTTAAGTTTATGAATGATTTTCTGCAGCGCATGTTTTATCTGTTTGGATCTTAGAAGAGACTCGCTGTTAGAACCACAGACTCAGGGCCCAAAGGGTCTCAGGGACCTAGAAGGTTCTGAGAGGCCTAAAAGGTCTCAGGTGTCCAATGAGTCTCAGGGACCTAAAAGATCTCAGGGGCCCAAAGGTTCTGAGGGGTCAGAAGGTCTTGGGGGGTCCAAAGAGTCTCAGGGGCCTAAAAGATCTCAGGGGCCCAAAGTTTCTGAGGGGTCATAAGGTCTTGGGGGGGCCAAAGAGTCTCAGGGGCCTAAAAGATCTTAGGGGTTGAAAGGTTCTGAGGGGTCAGAGGGTCTTGGGGGGCCAAAGAGTCTCAGGGGCCTAAAAGATCTCAGGGGCCCAAAGGTTCTGAGGAGCCTAAAGGATCTCAGGGGCCCAAAGTTTCTGAGGGGTCATAAGGTCTTGGGGGGGCCAAAGAGTCTCAGGGGCCTAAAAGATCTTAGGGGTTGAAAGGTTCTGAGGGGTCAGAGGGTCTTGGGGGGCCAAAGAGTCTCAGGGGCCTAAAAGATCTCAGGGGCCCAAAGGTTCTGAGGAGCCTAAAGGATCTCAGGGGCCCAAAGTTTCTGAGGGGTCATAAGGTCTTGGGGGGTCCAAAGAGTCTCAGGGGCCTACAAGATCTCAGGGGCCCAAAGGTTCTGAGGAGCCTAAAAGATCTCGGGGGCCCAAAGGTTCTGAGGGGTCATAGGGTCTTGGGGGGTCCAAAGAGTCTCAGGGGCCTAAAAGATCTCAGGGGCCCAAAGATTCTGAGGGGCCTAAAATATCTCAGGGGCCCAAAGGTTCTGAGGGGTAATAAGGTCTTGGGGGGTCGAAAGAGTCTCAGGGGCCTAAAAGATCTCAGGGGCCCAAAGGTTCTGAGGGGTCATAAGGTCTTGGGGCTCCAAAGAGTCTCAGGGGCCCAAAGGTTCTGAGGGGCCTAAAAGGTCTTAGGTGTCCAAAGAGTCTCAGGGGCCTAAAATATCTCGGGCCCAAAGGTTCTGAGGGGTAATAAGGTCTTGGGGGGTCGAAAGAGTCTCAGGGGCCCAAAGGTTCTGAGGGGCCTAAAAGGGTCTCAGGGGCCCAAAGGTTCTGAGGGGTCAGAAGGTCTGGGGGGGGTGGGGGGTTGAAAGAGTCTCAGGGGCCCAAAGGTTCTGAGGGGCCTAAAAGGTCTTGGGGGCCTAAAAGGGTCTCAGGGGCCTAAAGGTTCTGAGAGGTCTAAAATGTCTTGGGGATCCAAAGAGTCTCAGGGGCCTAAAAGATCTCAGGGGCCCAAATGTTCTGAGGAATCTAAACGGTCTTGGGGGCCTTTGTGGGGGATTGGTGGCACAGTTTTTAGAGACGGTGGGCCTGTGATTGGAAGATCGCCGGTTCAAGCCCCGGTACCGACAACATAAAAAAATGTGGGTGGAAAAAGATGAAACACCCACACCTGCCTCCACCCTCATTCGCCCCACTCTGGGCCCCTGAGCAAGGCCCTTAACCCCCACCACCTGCTCCCTAAACGGGTCTCTCTTGAAAATGAGTTATTGTGGCTCAATGAGACTACCTGGATAAATAAAGGGTAAATGAAAAAAAAAAAGTGTCTCAGGGGCCCAAAAAGATCTGCTCAAAAACATATCCAAGAAAAAATCAAGCGCAACCATGGACTGGACCACCAAAGCCTCTGGCTCATGGTGTCTCCTGCAGGTGGGCGGTCCACATGATCCCATGTTGGACTTTGTCCCCCTGGACCTCATGGGTAAAGATCTGGCTACTGTGAGCTGATCCACGGGGCCTGGTTCCTGGGGTCTGGTATTATTCCACATCAGGTATTATTCATCCAGTGTCTGTCTCAGTGTCTCTATGTGGACAAATGTCTGGTCCAATGTCTCAGTGTCTATGTGGACAAATGTCTGGTCTAATGTGTCTGTGGACAAATGTCTGGTCCAATGTCTCAGTGTCTCTATGTGGACAAATGTCTGGTCTAATGTCTCAGTGTCTATGTGGACAAATGTCTGGTCCAATGTCTCAGTGTCTATGTGGACAAATGTCTGGTCTAATGTCTCAGTGTCTATGTGGACAAATGTCTGGTCTAATGTCTCAGTGTCTATGTGGACAAATGTCTGGTCTAATGTCTCAGTGTCTATGTGGACAAATGTCTGGTCTAATGTCTCAGTGTCTATGTGGACAAATGTCTGGTCTAATGTCTCAGTGTCTATGTGGACAAATGTCTGGTCTAATGTCTCAGTGTCTATGTGGACAAATGTCTGGTCCAATGTCTCAGTGTCTATGTGGACAAATGTCTGGTCCAATGTCTCAGTGTCTATGTGGACAAATGTCTGGTCCAATGTCTCAGTGTCTATGTGGACAAATGTCTGGTCTAATGTCTCAGTGTCTATGTGGACAAATGTCTGGTCCAATGTCTCAGTGTCTATGTGGACAAATGTCTGGTCTAATGTCTCGACAAGTGTCTATGTGGACAAATGTCTGGTCCAATGTCTCAGTGTCTCTATGTGGACAAATGTCTGGTCTAATGTCTCAGTGTCTCTATGTGGACAAATGTCTGGTCTAATGTGTCTGTAGACAAATGTCTGGTCCAATGTCTCAGTGTCTCTATGTGGACAAATGTCTGGTCTAATGTGTCTGTGGACAAATGTCTGGTCCAATGTCTCAGTGTCTCTATGTGGACAAATGTCTGGTCCAATGTCTCAGTGTCTCTATGTGGACAAATGTCTGGTCCAATGTCTCAGTGTCTATGTGGACAAATGTCTGGTCCAATGTCTCAGTGTCTATGTGGACAAATGTCTGGTCCAATGTCTCAGTGTCTATGTGGACAAATGTCTGGTCTAATGTCTCAGTGTCTCTATGTGGACAAATGTCTGGTCTAATGTCTCAGTGTCTATGTGGACAAATGTCTGGTCTAATGTCTCAGTGTCTCTATGTGGACAAATGTCTGGTCTAATGTCTCAGTGTCTCTATGTGGACAAATGTCTGGTCTAATGTCTCAGTGTCTATGTGGACAAATGTCTGGTCCAATGTCTCAGTGTCTCTATGTGGACAAATGTCTGGTCTAATGTGTCTGTGGACAAATGTCTGGTCCAATGTCTCAGTGTCTCTATGTGGACAAATGTCTGGTCCAATGTCTCAGTGTCTCTACGTGGACAAATGTCTGGTCTAATGTGTCTGTGGACAAATGTCTGGTCCAATGTCTCAGTGTCTCTATGTGGACAAATGTCTGGTCTAATGTGTCTGTGGACAAATGTCTGGTCTAATGTCTCAGTGTCTCTATGTGGACAAATGTCTGGTCTAATGTGTCTGTGGACAAATGTATGGTCCAATGTCTCAGTGTCTCTATGTGGACAAATGTCTGGTCTAATGTCTCAGTGTCTCTATGTGGACAAATGTCCAGTCTAATGTCTCAGTGTCTCTATGGACAAATGTCCAGTCTAATGTCTCAGTGTCTCTACGTGGACAAATGTCTGGTCTAATGTCTCAGTGTCTCTATGGACAAATGTCCAGTCTAATGTCTCAGTGTCTATGTGGACAAATGTCTGGTCCAATGTCTCAGTGTCTATGTGGACAAATGTCTGGTCTAATGTCTCAGTGTCTATGTGGACAAATGTCTGGTCCAATGTCTCAGTGTCTATGTGGACAAATGTCTGGTCCAATGTCTCAGTGTCTATGTGGACAAATGTCTGGTCTAATGTCTCAGTGTCTATGTGGACAAATGTCTGGTCCAATGTCTCAGTGTCTATGTGGACAAATGTCTGGTCCAATGTCTCAGTGTCTATGTGGACAAATGTCTGGTCTAATGTCTCAGTGTCTATGTGGACAAATGTCTGGTCCAATGTCTCAGTGTCTATGTGGACAAATGTCTGGTCCAATGTCTCAGTGTCTATGTGGACAAATGTCTGGTCCAATGTCTCAGTGTCTATGTGGACAAATGTCTGGTCCAATGTCTCAGTGTCTATGTGGACAAATGTCTGGTCCAATGTCTCAGTGTCTATGTGGACAAATGTCTGGTCCAATGTCTCAGTGTCTATGTGGACAAATGTCTGGTCCAATGTCTCAGTGTCTATGTGGACAAATGTCTGGTCCAATGTCTCAGTGTCTATGTGGACAAATGTCTGGTCCAATGTCTCAGTGTCTATGTGGACAAATGTCTGGTCCAATGTCTCAGTGTCTATGTGGACAAATGTCTGGTCTAATGTCTCAGTGTCTATGTGGACAAATGTCTGGTCCAATGTCTCAGTGTCTATGTGGACAAATGTCTGGTCCAATGTCTCAGTGTCTATGTGGACAAATGTCTGGTCCAATGTCTCAGTGTCTATGTGGACAAATGTCTGGTCCAATGTCTCAGTGTCTATGTGGACAAATGTCTTGTCCAATGTCTCAGTGTCTCTATGTGGACAAATGTCTGGTCTAATGTGTCTGTGGACAAATGTCTGGTCCAATGTCTCAGTGTCTATGTAGACAAATGTCTGGTCCAATGTCTCAGTGTCTATGTGGACAAATGTCTTGTCCAATGTCTCAGTGTCTATGTGGACAAATGTCTGGTCCAATGTCTCATTGTTTCTTTGTGGACAAATGTCTGGTCCAATGTCTCAGTAGCTATGTTTACATGGGCAAAATTCTGTGACCGGATTGAAATGTGCTCTGATTGCATAATGAGATAGCACCGTTTACATGCGCCCAATCCGTTCATGACGAGTGTTTACATGCAGCAGGCTTTTATTCTGATCAGAAGTTCTGACATGCGCAGAGTGGTACACTCCCCTTAAAAAAAAAAAAACGAAGAGGAAGTTACTTTCGTAAAAACCACAGAAGAAGAAGTTACTTCCGGGACGAAAGTAAACATACGCGTCCAAAATGGACCCGCACCAGATTGTAATGACGGCGACTGAGTTTTTTCTGCACTCCCTGATTGAACTACAGGTGAAGCAGCGCGTGCTTTTAGTTTTTTTATTCACAGGATGAGAGCGCTGGACGTCCTCTGTCCTCCAAGCTGTCGTGGACAACAACTGTTGGTAAGATAATAAAAACGCTGTATGCTAATAAACTTTTTGTCCTTTCCTTTTCTACCTGTCTGCGTGATACTGTCTGTATTTGTTATTAATTACTATTCTTCCTCTGTTTTCCTGTTTCTGGAGCATCAGTGTCACGATGCCAGGCAGTGCTCTGCCATGATGCCAATGTCCTGCGCCACTCAGACCTCTATCAAAGGGCTCATCTGTTGACAAAAGTAAGGCTAATAGTACTGTATTTACTATATTGTATTTAGTATTACTACAACGATTACAGCTAAGAAGTATCTCAAAGTAGAGATGCTTAGCTGTAAAGTTTTATTTAAAATAAAATGTTTGAACCATGTCTTTAAACAAATAGTTAAATGTTGCCAAAATGTAAGGCTAACATTTACTATATTGTATTTAATTTTACAACTATTACAGCTAAGTATATCAGAAGACATACTTAGATGTAAAGTTTTCTTTCAAATAAAATTTGTTTGAACCATAACTTTAAACAAATAAAAAGTTGAACACTAAATATTGGCATGTCCTTTTTTGCAGTCTGTGAGGAACATTGAAGCAAAGGACGTCCGTCTCTTCATTGTTGGTGATCGTGCCCGCTGTTGGACTGGCTCGTCAAAGGATACGCAAACTGTCCTCGTCTGACTCCTCAACAAGTCATTTAATGTTTACCTTGGCGCTGTCAGGTGGAGGTAGAGATGACCGGGTTTCTGAAGTCACAGTGGAGAGTTCTTCTAAAAAGATACTGTACTTATGTATTTGTGTTCACATGCAGTTAACATTTGTATAAAATTATTATCACAATAAACAACTGCAAGTAATACTAGTGAACATCTGAGCTCTTTAATGGACCAAACATTTTAACACATTCTTGTAAACAGTTGAAATTGCTTGTTTGAAACATGTTTCATTCTTAGTGCAATTTGAGGTGTATCAGAAAAACATAAAAATTAAACGTCCAAAACGTTTGTACAAAACAGACGATGTGCACAGATCACATCTTGTAATGATAACAAAAAATTTCTTTGGTCATTTAAAAACTACAGTAACCTGTAATTCAGTAACTTCTTTATCAACTCATCACATACTTTCACAATTTCAATGTATGCATGTGATTTAGGACAACAAAATTGGTGACAAAATAATCGATTTTACTTCCAAAATGTATGTTTCTGTATCCTGATAGAACGGCAAATGTGTTTTTATCCTGTGAGTCATGCAGAAACTCAAGAGTCCTTATTAAACCACCTGACTGTATTAAGTTAGGACATTGTACCTTAATTGTACCATAAACTATCAATCCTAATAATACATTTACAGATCTGTCAGGGGACAAAGAAAAATGGTTGTGGAGAATTGAAACATTTTCAAATCAGTTTTGAGTTGTTCTAAAGCTCATGTGTGAACTTCTTGGGATTCCTAAGACGTGGGACTCTTGCATCTTCTGCCACCTGCCACCATCACCTGCCACCATCACCTGCCACTGTCTGTTGTGTGCTGCTGCCAGCTTCCTCTTCAAAGCCGGACTCATCATCTGAAAAACAAACAAAATAAAGTTTAACTGGACCCCTGATATGTTGAAAGTTGTTAGGTTAATTATCTGGTTAGTTGGAGTTTTAATGTACAATACAGTATACTGTAGTTCTATGCTAGCACTACAGCTACTCTTATTTCTTATTATAATTACATTTTTTTAACATATTTGTTGTTTCTAATTACTCAAGTAATACAGTACAGAGGGTTAAATGTGTTTTGAAGAGTCTAACTTACCAGAAAGGATGCTTTGCTCCTGGTTAGCTTCCTCTCCTCAGATTCCTCTCCTCCTCATCACCTAGATCCACACCGCTGCCTGCTGTGTTGGCCAGTGGCAGATCTCTCATCAGTTCATCAATACGTAAAATAAAAAAGTGGTGGGGTCGTAGCCACTTGTCCCGTTTTTGTTTTTAGCTTTGTAGCACTTAGCTTTAGCTTTAAGCTCTTCCAGCGATCTCCAGCTTCTTCCAGCTTTTCATGTACTTGTTTGAATAACTACACGTTCGGTCAAGGCGTTTGATAGTTTTGAGCTATTTTAACGTTTCCATTACAAATGTTGCATCGCTCACCGACCAGTTTTACTTCCCCACCATGCGTTAGCATCTACCCACTAGCCAGCCCAGGCGGAGAAGTAAACACGAGGGGGGAGAGGGAGGGAGGGATGAGGGTGCGCGCAGCGCACATGCGCAGTCAGGACAGTTTCCCACAGTCCGGTAAAAGGAACAGATCATGTGTTTACATGCGCACACATCGGGCTACGGATCGGCGTAAACCACCCGTTTCGAACGGATCGCAAATTAGGTCGGATCACGCCGAATACACAAAAAATAACCCGACCGGGGTGTTTACATGACGCACTTTTGATCCGTTCGGCCGTTTGATCCGATTACTTATGTCCATGTAAACATAGAGTCTCTATGGACACTTGTCTTGTTAACCCTCGGTAAGAGTCTCTTGTCCTCAATGAGCATTGTCTTGTTGCCGTGGCAACGCAGCTGCAGCTTGTGGCTGAATAAACATTAGCAGCTGGTTCCAATAATGGTGTGTGTGCGTGTGTGTGTGTGTGTGTGCGTGTGTGTGTGTGTGCGTGTGCGTTAACCAATGCAGCACCCCCACGTCTACACGCTCGTTTGTCTTCGAGAAGAACAAGAATGAAAATAAACTTTCTACTTCTTCTTCTCTGTTCCTGTCATTCCACTGACAGCTGAAAGGGAAACTACACTAATTATTTTATTTTTAGTGAAACCGACATGTTTCTCATGTGATGAAGGAAAACTGTTAAAACCCGTCAGCAGTTTTTTTTTTAGCTTCTGTCTCTGATTTAGCAGAAATCAGTTTACCATACCATTTTATTTATAGAGCACTTAAAACAGCAACAAGGCCAACCAAAGTGCTGTTCGCACCACGACCTTTCCTTCTCTACACTTTTCTCCAAGCTTAGGTCGTTCAAAGGTCTATCATGAACAGGTAAGATACTATCTATCATCTTTGAGATTTGTAGCACTTTGAGATTTTCATTAATGAAAAGTGCGTTATAAATTAAATTCATTATTATAATAACTATTATTATCATAATTTGGAGGTTTTGTTGGTATTTTTTTTAGCTCACCTGCAGCTCATCTGCAATTATCCCAGCTGCATTCATTCTGTAATTACTGAGCCCAGAACTTAAACTTGTGCTTTTCTCCTGTTCTGGGTCTGGCTCAGACCTGTTTTGACTCATTTTCAGACCTGTTTTTCAACTATCTCAGAAGGTCACCAGGGGCCTCATGTACAAAGACTTGCGTAGATTTCTTACTGAAAAGTCACGTACGGACAAATCCAGAAAAGTGTCCACGCACAAAAAAATCCAGATTTATCAAACTGTGCGTACACCGGAATCCACGCACATTCCTTATGTACAACACAATCAACGTGGAATTCAGCGCACATGAGAGAGTGGCCGACTCCGCCTTTGACACGCCTCCGTATGAATATGCAAAGTCATTCAAATATGCCATGCACGACAGGAATGTCGTCTCTGCTCCATTGCAAATCATGTCGGAACGTGGAAAAAAGAGGAACTTCACGGACTGTGAACAGGAATCACTTCTGAGTGAGGCAGAGAAGCACGGAAAAAGGTTTTATTCGGCACGCCTAGCGCAAAACATACCATCCACTTTTAAACAAGAAGTTGACCCATCTGCTCTAACATGCCTGTATAGGTTAGTGGTGAGCGCGCCCGCCCTTCGTCCCAAAGGTCGTGAGATCGACTCCCCCTTGGTACAACGTTTTTTTTTTTCATTCCAGATTTAAAGAACACAGGACAACTATTTAATAAAACAACAAGAAATAGAACAATACATGAAATGAAAGGAAGCAGACGATTTCTTGTTTTGTAAATAGTTTTCATGTGTATTTAAATCTGGAACGAAAAAAAAAAGAGAAACGTTGTACCATGCGAGATTCGAACTCATGACCTTTGGAACTAAAGGCAACCGCGCTACACACTGACCTAAACGTAGGCGTGTTGGTACAGCTTGGTTAACTTCTTATTTAAAGAAATCACATCTCATTGTTGTCAATATCGTTGCCACTATTTGGCGCATGCTTTTATATCCACTCATCTAATTGCGTCCATGTGGATGTAATAATTGTTAATCATGTGTGTTTGGTGGGATTTATGATTATTTTCATATCATGGACACAGTTTCTCTGAATAACCTGTAAGTGTCGCCAAAGGAACAATAACCACAGAAACGTGCGTACGCAAGCAGGGGAGCAGCCGTGGATTTGTACGTGGATGCGCAGATATTCCCGTTCATATCAGATTTGATACATACGCCACTTTGCGTGGAAAGTGACGTGCGCAATGTTTTTGTGCGTGCGCACGGTTGATACATGAGGCCCCAGTTCCTCAGGTGTCTGGGGTGTCCAGCCCTGGTCCTGAAGGGCCTCCACCCTGCAGGTTTAGATGCTCCTCAGCTCCAACACGCGAGCTGATTCCAGGTGTTGGAGCAGGTAACGGGTCAGACCTGCAGGGTGTCCCTCCAGGTCCAGGATTAGACAAAAACTGATTTATATTCAGAACCAAGATGTTCCTGCAGGAAGTGACCAATGGTTGCATAGAAAGTGCTAGAGCTAGCTGCTACTGCAGCTGTTAATAACCATGCAGTTAAAAACCCGAGGGTTAATAAAATTAGATTAATGACTAATTATTGCTAGGATTTTACGATTTGGTGGAATATAATATTTTCTTTATGTACCGTATAAAGCACAAAATAACACTCTACCTTCAAATATTCAAAAGCTTTTTGTAAAGAGGAAAAGTTGTTATAATTTAAAGGGTACAGAACTTTTTGTTAAACCACAATACAGAACAAGTTTAATGGGTCGTTTTATTTTAATACATGGAATCGGTATATGGAATGATAATAATAATAATAATAATAATAATGAATTCAATTTATAACGCACTTTTCATTAATGAAAATCTCAAAGTGCTACAAGGTGCAACAGAATTAAATGTCAATAAAACAAGTAAAAAAACAAGAAAAATCAATAACAGTATCAACTAAGATCAAAAGTAGAATCATGAGGAGGTAGAGTATGCTCGGTTGAAAAGAAAGGTCTTCAAGCCGCTCTTAAAGTCAACCACAGCCTGTGGAATATGATATTAAAGTTGCACAGTCAATGTTTGTATTTAAGAAAATGATTAAGAATAGATTGTTGAAAAATCATTTGTGAATGTTATACATTTAAAATCTCTATAAATTAGTTATATCATTATGAGTATATGGATAATTTTTGCTTGAATTGATTGTTTAAATGGAATTTTGTTTTTTTTAAAGGGGCAGATATAAGATTATCTTCTTCTGCTTCCTTTCATTTTAAATTTGTTATTTTATTTCTCTATATCGTTCTGTACATTTTTTGTTCTTTTGAGTTTTAAATTTGAAATGAATGAATAAATAAATAAATAAATTTCAAACTGGAGCTGTCTGTGCAGCAGTGAGAGCTCTGAACACAAAGTTAGAACAGAAAATGACTGAACTATCCCTTTAAATGAGAGTCCACCCGGTGCTGACCGAGTTTCTTCTGGACCAGATTCTTTAATAAGATTCAGACTCCTGCAGGGAGGGATGTATCAGCGCTGACCTTTGACCTCAGAGAGCCCGTCGGTGTCTGTGTGCTGGCGTATTGGCTCCCCTCGGTCCAGAACCCTCTGAGGCCGCAGTGAGCCTCTCTGGGTTCTGATTGCTCGCAGCGGGCTGCCATCTTCCCAGCCTGCTTTGCATATGGCCGCAGGGCCGGGATCAAAGAGGAAACGGCTCAGCAGGCGGCGGCAGGCCCGGCCCGGTGAAACGCTCGGCACTGCAGTCAGGGAAGGTTTTTCATATTCTGACGCCATTTCTGTTTTAGACCCTCGGCCCGAGTTCTGCTTCAGAACCGGCTCGTTCAGAAGGAGAACGTCAGCCGGCGTGCAGCTCCACAAACATGAAACCATCGCGTTCTGGCCCAAAAACGTTCATCCAGCTGTTCACAGCCCTCCTTTAAAAAAGACCTCAGAGATAAACAAATGTTGGCCCAAACTGTTTCAACAAATAAACAAATTATTAAACAGAGACTGTTTTTGACAAACAAACTCTTTAAACAAATAAAGTCAGACTCTTATTTTGAAGTGTAGCTATGAGCTTTATTTTGAAACTTCAGGTTCAGTCCTCTTCCTGTTTTCTGCCAAACCTCTGACTGAATCCTCCTGAACACCAAGTTTTATTTATTTATTAGTAAACAAGTAGCCTGGCCCTCGCCTTCCTGCACAGCTCCGCTCAATTCTCATTTCCCTTCACTGCACAGTCTGGGATTTGTCCCATAGACAAGGATTTCTCCGGTAGATTTTTGTTCGGACCAATCAGAGAACAGAAGGGGCGGAGTTTTTGGCCCCTAACCCACGCCCCCACCTGTCCCAGCGCAGCCAGCGAGCAGCCGCATGTTCTCATTCAAAGCGATGCAGAACTGTTTTATATGTGACACAAATTTATTAATTTCCCCTTCTTAATCCCTTATCTGGAGTTTTCTTTTGTTTTTTTTCCCAAAAGTCAAGTAATCGCTCCCTCCTCCCTCCTCCTTCTCCTCCACCCTCCGTTGAGTGAAATGAACAAGGAGGAAATGGCTGAGGTTGTCACGAGAATTAAACTCGGGTTTTACGTTGCTGACCGAGTCCCATCAGATTTTCTGGTCTTTTGGTGAGCTGGACCAGCGATCCATGGTTTTATTTTATTTTATTAAAATGTTTTATTAACATATAAACACAGAATTTGCGCAGCGAGAGAAAAGCTGCAGGAGGCGGAGCAGTTGTCAGTCAAGTTCACCAGAGCACGGGGGGTGGCTCTGAGGGGAGGGAGCAGAATGCTTTCCCTGTTCAAAATATCCAATGGTTTTGTTCCTCAGCAGAGGCCAACGCCTCCAGCAAGAATCGTTTTTCAATGGAGAAAGTCCAGACCTTTGTCTGAAGTGAAGTGAAGGACAGGGTCTGGTTTTAACCAGGCTAGTAAACAAGAATAACAGTGACAAAACTCACAACAACATGTCAAATACAAACATTATACAATACAAGAATCACAACTCCTAATGTCTACAATTCACCTTGATTGCAAAGGCTCAAGAAAAGACTCAACAATTCTTGAAAATAACTAATTAACGGAAATAATGTAAAAAGAAAAAGAATTAAAAGATGAAAATAAAAGAAAGATAAAAAAAGACAAGTTAGGGGGCTAGAAACTAAAATACTTCCATTAACTCATATAATTTTACTGCATTTAAATTCTGCATCTATTTTAGACAACTTTTAAAAAAGAAATATCATTTTTGAGAGCATTGATAGAGAGGGAGCATTTTGCACATCGACATTTATGGATATAGTATTTTGTTACAATAATCAGAATATTGACAAAAAATTCTAGATTTTTATCTTTAATGGATAAGCCAAATTGAATATTTTCTAAGGAGACAAAATCCAAGTTTATTCCTTTAAAAGCCAGAAAGTTACAAAGTTGTTCCCATAAAAGTTTAATACTTCTTTACATTCATAAAACAAATGTTTAGTTGTTTCCAACTGAATCCTCCTGAACACCAAGTAAAGGTCCGATCAGAGAAGGCATGAAGGATTGACGGAGACAGAGGAGGAAGAAAGGGATGCTGGGTAATATAGAAGACCCAGAAGCTGCTGAATCACATGGTTACCATCGCTTTTGTTTAAGGGAGCAGAAGAGCGAGGAGCAGAGTAAAAAGTAAGCCTCAGACAAACAGTCTCTGAGTGAAAACCAAGTCATATCAAAGAAGTTCTTAAGGAGGTTCTGGTGGTACCACAGGTTCTGTTTGATGGTTCTACAGGGTTTGATGGAGGAAGTAAGAAAGTTATAAACAGAGCCTTCACTTCCTAAGCTCAGATACAGTGGAAGTCAATGGGAGATAAGAGTGTTGACCTCTGACCTGTGAGAGGACACCATCAGTCCTCCAGCAGAGACACTCTGGGTGGGGAGACAGAAACTGAAGACTGGAGGACACGAGGAAATGAACTGAAAAGAGACGATTCAGTTTGTTTAAACCCTGAATGATGGTTCTGTTGTGAAGTTGGCGCTGGACAGCTAAACAGGACTGGGTTCTACCCGCCCCGTCTGGGTCTCAGATCGATGAGTTGAATGAAGAGTCTGTCCTGAAGACACCCTGAGGACCAGGACCTGCAGAGACCTTCATGTTCTGCAGGTCTCTCCAGTTCAAAGACGTCCTGAAGATCGGATCAAACGCTGCACCTTGAGAACTCCTGCAGGCCTCGGTTCATCCCCAGGGGGAGTGTCGTCGAAGAGAAAGACTCCGACTGCTTCGGCCTGCTGGGTGTCTGTTTTACAGCCGAGCCCCCCTCAGACACCACGGACCGGTCCGGACCTTCGGACGGGCCTTTCTTCAGAACACGGTGAAGCGAACGCTCACGCACGCAGACGGCTTAACGGACGATCGAGTGGAAACGTCTTCAAATCAGAACAAGCAGAGGACGTTTTCAACAACACAACAGCTGCTCGACCCCGTGTAGGGTCTGCGGCTATTCCAACCACGTCTTTAACGATTAGGCCCGTCAAAGGCCCGTGCTGCGGTCAGAACCGAGTCCGAAGCTCGGAGCAGAAAAACGAAGACTTTTTGGGTGAGACAGGAAATGCCTCGTCAGGACTTTGTTTAAAACACAGATCTGTGCAGATTCTGGACGAAGGCTCGGATAGTTCTGACCCATGGGCCCGGAGCTACCATCAACAGACGAGTCAAGACCCGAAACTGGTTCAGATAAGACCGAACACGGTCCAAGACCGGGTGAAAACCAGAACATGGCACACCAGAAGCTTTATGCACTTAAACAAACATGTAATTCTATAAAAGGCTCTTTTGGTGAAGTTTTATTGTTGAAATGTGTGATTCTTTAAAAATGTCACTTAATTCAACGTGAGACACGTCAGAGGGACAGGTGTGGACCGACTGACAGACAGGAACAAGGGATGGGCAGACAGGGAGGGAGGGGGCAGTGCGGCCTTTACACTGAAGTTGGTGTACGATTCCACAGACAGTAAAGGGCTATTCCAACATTCTACATGTGCACTGTCAGGTAAAAGTCAAAGTCAAAGTCAACTTTATTGTCAAAACTGCAATATGTACAGGACATACACAGGATTGAAATTGCATTCCTCTCTGTCCCTCGGTGCAACAGTAAACATTTAGACACTAGAACACTAGAACACTAAAAAACAATACTTCAGCTGTTTAACGGTAATCTAATCCATTCAGTAATAAAGCAGACTAAAGAAACACAGTTTGTAATCTGTGATTTAAAAAAAAAAATTTAAGTTCAAGAAAGTGTGAATTTATGAAAAAAAAAAAAACTTTTATCAATTAATTTGGTCCCGATTTGAACACTTTAAATATTCCAGTTGCTGAACCAAACACTGTAAATGTTTGTGGATATTGGACCAGAACCTGGAAGTTGAAGATGGAACTTGACCAACTTCCTGAACAGGTGGCTTCAGGTCCAGATTTAAGCCCCGCCCCCTCATGTTAACCAACCAAGGATCCTGGCTTCAAGTCCCAACAATTCAATTCAATTCAGTTTATTTATATAGCGCCTATATAAAAACAATAAATTAACACTATTTACAGGGGCGGCTGGCCAATAGGGGGCGCTAGGGTGCCGCCCCACTGGAACTTCTGGAGCTATTCACCATTTTACATTGAAGATAATAAAAATGAAATAATAAAATAAAAATATTTCGAAATACATGCATATAGGTTTTTAGTAATGTAGGATAAATATTTTATGAGTAATGATGAGTTATATTGTTTGTTTCAAAAAACGTTTTCTGATTGGTGACATATTTCTGGCCCTGGGGGCGCATGACTCTTAACCATAGACTCTCGTTATAAATGGCGCATGCGCAGTTATTCCACGATGTTACAAAACAATGGGAAGATGCTGGGCGCAGATTTCTGCGCCCTGGACACGTACCTACTGATCATGATCTTCCGGTCTTTTTTTTTTTTTGTCTGGGAAATGAGCCGTGCAGTCAGTGACTCAAGCCAGGTAGGTTTTAAATCATTGAAAGCCCCTTATCTAATGCCTATTTGCCATTTCTGACTGATATGCCTCTCAACTTTTAGAAGTCTCTGTTTGTGAAAAAGCCTTCAGCTGACTGTTTATTCTAAAAGTGGCAAATGGTGAGTTTGTTTCTGGACTAGCATGCTAATGCTAGTCTTTATCTAATGCTTATATTATTATATTACCATTCCTGACTGATATGCCTCTCAACTTTTAGATGGCTCTGTTTGTGAAAAAAGCCTTCAGCTGACTGCAAGTGGGAACTGGTGAGTTTGTTTTTTCTTGGTTTCTTTCTGGAATTAGCATGCTAGCACTAGCCTGCAGGTTATTGTATTGGACTCTGATGGCTACATTTATTTCAATTTGCTTATAAAAATGTATCAAACATTAATAATTTGATATACTAAATGTCACTGGTGGTGTTTTACTATTTCTTAACACTGTATTGATCTGGAGAATGAAAACAAAGCCTCTTGCAAGTAACTAGCTCCTATTAACATTGAAACAGCCCCACTGACATGATTTGTTAATTTTCATAAAATTGCTCAAAATATATATTTTATCATTTAAATATGTTCATTTTTGCAAACAAAACGATAAATCACTTTAATTTTGCTTTAAAAGTGATTTTAAACTTCAAGCCGTGTTTATTCACGGGAAATCCGATTACACGCGAATGCACCATCTGTGACGTAAAACCAGGCAGAGCTCTGGGCTTGTTAAGGCTGAGTTATAGTCGCGCTTTGGTCCGCAAGCTGGAGCGCGCTGCACGGCGCTGCGTGGCGCTGCGTTCACAGTTTTGCCACGTTGTTTATAGTTGACGCACGGCGGAGCATGGCAAAGTGCTGTTCTTTGAAAGCCCAGTCCACGGCGTCAACGGCAAAAGTCAACGGTGTGGCGCGCCCTTGCGGAGTTTCAAAAATTCGGAGGTGCGCGACACGCGCCAAGACGTCGCGCGGGGCCAACGCGTAGGGGGCGGGGACTGCGATATTGCGTCACTTCTGGCGCGCGCCCCTCGCGCGCGGCGCGACGCGTCAAGTATAAATCAAGCTTTAGTGTGCGCATGTGAGCTGCTCGACCTTGAAGGTAAGTCTCATACGGCATCAGACCTAAATTAGATCCTGCTGTTTCTTGTTCCATCACCCAAACTATTTTCTGCTTCCCAAAATGAAAACAAATAGCTCAAATCTTCACATAGATTGCTAAATTCGTCGGGTTTTAAATTGTCCGCTATTAAAGAGACCAGAGTCCTCTGCCCCACACTACGTCACAGATGGTGCATTCGTGTATAATCGGATTTCCCATGAATAAATACGGCTTGAAGTTTAAAATCACTTTTAAAGCAAAATTAAAGTGATTTATCATTTTGTTTGCAAAAACGAACATATTTAAATGATAAAAATATATATATTTTGAGCAGTTTTATGAACAGTAAAAAAAATCATGACAGTGACACTTTAAGGTACATTATATGGTGAAATGCTATTCAGTGTATGCTAAGGTGCATTAGGATCTTTAAAATTAGGAATATTTAAGCGAACCGGTACTAAAAAAAAAGGAGCTTGATTCTATTTATATTATGAACTTGTATTACTATAATTTATATATAATTTATTTATTTATATATTTTTGTTTGATCTTTGTTGTTTTAGTGAGTCAAATATGTTCTTCTCATCCTGAGCATTTAATTGTTCTGTTGACCTTGTATTAATCTGCATTTGATAAATAAACACGATTTGAACTTGAAACTTTTTTTTTCTTCCCCCCTCCCCCTCCCATTTTCGAGACATAGCCCCCCCTGGTGGACATTTCACGGGCCGCCACTGATTTATCTGAGGAGCACCCAGACTGTAGCTCACAGAGAAATGGTTGGAATAGCTCTTTATGGACTACTAGTGGAATCAGAGACTAACTTTTCATTGATTCATTCAACCTTTATTTATACAGGCTAGCCTCTTTGAGCCACGGGGACTTTCATATTCATGCACGCACGTACTGAGAGAGAGGCGAGGGAGCTGGGGGAGAGGAGGAGGAGTGGGAGAAGGAGAGAGAGGAGGAGCGAGGGGGAACAGGGGAGGAGGAGGAGGACGAGGGAGCAGAGCTGAGTGAGTGAAGCAGGTCTCAGTTTTCAGCGCTGCATTCCTCACTAACATCGCCCCAACTCACTCACGGACCCACCGCTCGTTTAACCGGACTGCACCTCCGACAGGACCCGGTTCGGCTCCGGTCCCGCTCAGCAGCCAAAGGAAGAAGAAAGAAGCGGGGGTTTGCTCATTTCTCCCGTGGACGTGGGGACGCTGCTCCTGTTCGGACTCTGGATCTGATCTGGGAGCGACCGTCATGTTCGGAGGTGGGTAGGGGAATGCACCCGAACTGACTTCACGAGCCCAGCCAGCACTCGGTCGGTTCCGGTTCTTTTAATGCTGACCACACGGTGCCTGCTTCAAACCGAACCGGGACCGGGTTCTGGTCTGTTGAACTGGTCCGGGTTGGGGTTTTTACCCGGGTTATTTCAGTGTGTGCTAACGTTAGCTCCGTGCTAACTCCTGTCGGTATGCTAGGCTAACAGCCTCTGCTAGCTAATGTTTGGGTAAAAAAAAGAAGGTGTTTTCTCCTTTCGTAGGGCCGAACCAGGCCGAACCGGGTTCTGTTCTGGAGGATTTCTCATGAGGTACGGACCCTGTGGGACCAGTCGGAACCGCTGACGCATTAAATTAACATGTTCGGTCCAGTTAACCTGATTTTCTTTCAGCGGTTCTGCTCAGCTCGGTTCGGTTTGACACTTTCTCTTAAATAGCCTACGACTATTTTGCCCCACTTTCTCGTGAAACCCTGACCCAGTTCATGGTTCTGTCCGACTTTACACTAATTATGACAGCAGGGCGGATTTAAACAGTTCTGGACATTTGTTTTGGGAGTTGTTGGGCTTCTCAAGTCCCGGTTCGGGATCCCACTGTGGGCCGTGAAGCACAAGGTGTTTGGATCCTGTCCAGGTATCCAAATAAAGGTGTTTGCTGATATCAAACTGTTGTCATGGATGTTATGTTGCAATTTCGGTCCTGTGTATGTCCTGTACATATTGCAGTTCTGACAATAAAGTTGACTTTGACTTTATGTTAGAGATAACATTTTATTAGTTTATTAGTGATGCCTGGTCACTTATTTATTAATTTAATAGTTTGCTTTATTAGTTTGTTTATTAGTGATGCCTGGTCACTTATTTATTAATTTAATAGATTGCTTTATTCGTTTGTTTATTAGTGATGCCTGGTCACTTATTTATTAATTTAATAGATTGCTTTATTCGTTTGTTTATTAGTGATGCCTGGTCACTTATTTATTAATTTAATAGATTGCTTTATTCGTTTGTTTATTAGTGATGCCTGGTCACTTATTTATTAATTTAATAGTTTGCTTTATTAGTTTGTTTATTAGTGATGCCTGGTCACTTATTTATTAATTTAATAGTTTGCTTTATTAGTTTGTTTATTAGTGATGCCTGGTCACTTATTTATTAATTTAATAGATTGCTTTATTCGTTTGTTTATTAGTGATGCCTGGTCACTTATTTATTAATTTAATAGTTTGCTTTATTAGTTTGTTTATTAGTGATGCCTGGTCACTTATTTATTAATTTAATAGTTTGCTTTATTAGTTTGTTTATTAGTGATGCCTGGTCACTTATTTATTAATTTAATAGATTGCTTTATTCGTTTGTTTATTAGTGATGCCTGGTCACTTATTTATTAATTTAATAGATTGCTTTATTCGTTTGTTTATTAGTGATGCCTGGTCACTTATTTATTAATTTAATAGATTGCTTTATTCGTTTGTTTATTATTGATGCCTGGTCACTTATTTATTAATTTAATAGTTTGCTTTATTAGTTTGTTTATTAGTGATGCCTGGTCACTTATTTATTAATTTAATAGTTTGGTTTATTAGTTTGTTTATTAGTGATGCCTGGTCACTTATTTATTAATTTAATAGTTTGGTTTATTAGTGATGCCTGGTCACTTATTTATTAATTTAATCGTTTGGTTTATTAGTTTGTTTATTAGTTTATTGGTTGGATCGGTTCCTTTCAGTCTGGGGTCACCCGAGTTACTTTGTGGGTCAGATGCGCAAAGCGGTTTTGTTTTTACAAACTGAGAAGTCACAACACAAATAAATTTATCCTGAACTAAATCAAACGATTCCATTTGAATGAGTTAACTCTTGAAATGTGGGTGTGCACTCAGTGTAAACGAAACACTCTGCTTAATCCTCCAAAACCCACATGGAAACTGCACGGTGCTTACTAGTTCAGATAAAAGAATACATATGGCTGAATCTGACAGTCTGGAAGGAGATGTTTAGGTGGAAATAGATGTTCTACGTTTAGATGGATGCAAGGTTGGATGGTTGTGTACAGTAGTTGGTTGGATGGACTGAAGAATATTTGACTGGGTGGGTGGTTGAGTTAGTGGTTGGATGAATAGCTGGATGTATTTGATTGAAGAGTGGATGACTGATTAGATGGATGGTTAGATGGATGGATGTAGGGTTGAATGGGTGGATGCATGGACAGATTAATGGTTGGATGGATGGTTGGGCAGATGAACTGATGGTTGGTTGGACAGATGTTTGATTAGACAGATGGATGTTTGGTTGGTTGGTTAGACAGATGGATAGTTGGTTGGAGGGACAGATGTTTGGATGTATGGATTGTTGGATGGATGGTTGCTTGTATGGATGGACAAATGGATGGATTGATGGTTGGTTGGATGGAATGACAGTTGGTTTGATGGACAGACAGTTGTATGGCTAGATGGTTGGTTGGATGGATGGATGATTGGTTGGGTGGATGGGTGAATGGTTGGATGGATGGGTGGTTGAACGGACTGATGGTTGGTCCCCGAGCGCTGACTACGGCTGCTCGCTGCACCACCTGGTGGTGGTTGGGTTAAAGGCAGAAGACCAATTTCGTCTGTCAAGTATGGGAAACATACACAGATGACAAATGTGACAAATTATTATTATTATTCCAAAAAAGCTAAGTCTGGTCCTCTGGACATTCAAAAAACAAAACAAAACAAAGCAAAAAAAAACTGTAGAAACGTTTCGTCTTTCGTCCGAAAGACTTCCTCAGTCTGAGAAGCTGTGTTCAGCTCAGTCTTATAAATAGCACCCTCCCACAGTGGATCAACCAGTTGGCTGATGACAGCCGAAACCAGCTGCTCACATGATCAAGGAGGACCATCAGCCTGACGATGGATCGTTAACACCCTGATGGTTGTTTGCTATTCACAGAGGGCTGAGTGATACTAGCAATAACAGCATTGTAAGAGGGGGACAGTTGAACCCGGAGGCCTCCACCTCTGTTTAATGATGGACGGTTTCTTTTCACAAAGATGGCCTCCTTTACTCCTCTCTCAAACCATCGTTCCTCTCTATCAAGGATGTGAACATATTGAGCATGCATCAGGGTATTATTATTATTATTATTGGTTAGATGGATGTTGGGTTGGATGTGTGGATGGATGGTTGGTTGTATGGACGAATGAATGTTTGTTAGATGGATGGATGTTGTTTGGATGGATGGATGATTGTCTGGACAGTTGGTTGGATGGACAGATGGCTGGTTGGATGTATGTATGGATGTATGGACACAGGTGATTTGTTGTATGGAAGGATGGTTTGTTGGATGGTTGGTTGGTTGGATGGATGGATGGATGGTTGGATGGATATTTAGTTGGATGTAGGATCAGATCCAGTGCCTTCTCCTGGGATCATCAATTTGTTTTGTTGTTTCCTTCAGAGCAACATGGATTTTAAACTGAAATCAGAAAATAAATCAGTCGAACAGCCAGAGGGTTCTTAGGGTTCAGCCAGAGGGTTCTTAGGGTTCAGCCAGAGGGTTCCTAGGTTTGGTCCAGCAGACCCTCTTTCACTCTAATACTCAGAGCTGTTCTGTATTTATTTTTGTTCTGAGCAATACAGACTGAAACAAGTGGGTTCTTAAGAAACCCGTTTGTTTGTGTTGTCGTTGTGCAGACGTGCACTCTCTGGTGTGGTGGACACACACTTCTCAGTGTGGCAGTGGTGATCCTCACCTGTGACACCTGTCCATCAGTGTTTTTGTTTTAAATGTTGGTCACCTGAGCTGCTGACTGGTGCGGGGTCGATGGAGTCAGCCCACCTGTAAATGGTTCTTCCTCCTTCATCAGCGCTTGGGGATGGAGGATTCAGGATTTCGAGGCTCCTGGTGCTGCAGCTCTTAAAGACGGCCGACGCGTTGGCTGCGTTTTTTTCCTCGCACTCATTCGTCTTTGTAACTTCCTGGCTTCTTACCGTACGGTTGGATCAGGAACCGTTTGCTCTGAGTTGTAATATTTGAAACTTCTCGTCCGTGATCTTTGGTTGGTTGTGAGGCTGGAGGTGAGGTGGAGGCCGGTCTCTACCTGGTTGAAATGATGAAACAGCTCAGGTGCTTTTAGGTTTGGTTAGGAGGAGCTTTTTAGGTTTGGGCTGACTTCTAAGCTGCCAGGACTTTTCTTCTCTGGAGCGCCATCACGTTTAGATTCACGCTTCAGTTCCTCGTGGATTTATTAAGAAAAGTTTGCCCCCGGCCGCCTCGTGTTCTGCTGTTTGAGGGCTTATCAGCGTTTAGCCGTCCCTGAAGCAGCCTGCAAAGTGACACGTTAATCCCCCGCAGCCTCGGCTTTCGGCTCACATTTAGCTGTCAGCGCAGCTGTGCGGTGGGCTCTGCTTCTGGCTGTTAATATTAACAGGACTATCAAAGGCTCCTTCCAGGTGTTTGCAGCTGTACAGGTGAACAGAGCAAAGCAGATGCTTGTATTTGAGCCGACCTTCACAAATA
Organism: Garcialebias charrua; assembly: GCA_038048925.1. Taxonomy (NCBI): domain Eukaryota; kingdom Metazoa; phylum Chordata; class Actinopteri; order Cyprinodontiformes; family Rivulidae; genus Garcialebias; species Garcialebias charrua. Next base: position 30,561 of record JBBPBX010035511.1, read on the forward strand.
TTTAGGTTCAGATGTAGAACTGTCTGTTTAATCCAACAGGAAGTACCGGTAGTAGTTTGAGTTTTTACGTGTACGTGTAAATCAGTAACGATGAGGCGTCGTTCTTCTTTTATCTTTCTAAGATGAGTTTGGAAAATCCACGTTAATGTAGTTAGTCCAGTTTTGTGCATCGTAAACGTCAGAGGGTTCTACACATTAACACCCTTCTTTACTCACGTTCCTGACGGTAACCGAATGAAAGGAATGCATATCGCCCGCCGCCTCACACGTCTCAAACCATCTGTTAGCCCTCGGAGTCTGTGCTGGGAAGTACTCAGCTACTACCACACCAAATCTTAGCTCAGTATCTGTAAAAACCACAAGTTGTGTGAACGTTTACGAAGCATTCACACTGTTGTGATTCATTTTTCTTCCGTACATCTTTCGGCATTTTTCTCATTCCACAATGTTTGTGCCATCAAACCATAAATCAAAACGTTCAGCTCTTTCAGGACAGACCTGCTTTGACTTTTAGTATTGGTGCAGCTTTAGCGTTTTTAAATATTTAGCCTTTTCTGCCCCTTTTTTTCCCTCATAGAAAATGAATTGAGTTCATTTTACATTTTACATCCTTCGACTCTTTAGATTTGTTCACAACCTTTTACTGCTTTCACATTTTGTTCTGCTTCAGCTTCTTTCAGCTTCCTTGTGCAAATTTAATCATTTTTTAGCTACTTTCAGCTGTTTTTTATCTGTTGTGCTCCTTTTAGATTCTTTATGCTAACTACAGCATTTTTGCGATTCTTGTAACTTATTTCTGCTATATTCAGTTTATTGGGCTTCTTTCCACTTTTTATGCAAGTTTCAGCATTTTCTGCTATTTCAGCTACTATTTAGCAGTTTTTAAGCTAATTTTAGCTTTTTCGGCCAATTCCAATTTTTTGGCACTCATTTCAACTTTTTCTGCCTAACGCAGCTAAAATGTGCTCTTCCCCTTACTTCTGGTAATTTAAGATTTTTTCAGAAATTTTTAGCTACTTTTCAGCTATTTTTTTGGTTAATTTCAGCTTTTTTCAGACAATATCCACTTTTTAAAGGGGACCTCAGATGGGTTTTTTAAATTTTTATGGTATGTCTGTGTGCTATCCAGACCCCGTTCATTCAATTTAATACACAAAAGAATTCTTAGATAATAAATTATACCCTTTTTAATTCTGCCATTTCTAACTTCCGTTCTAAACGACCTGTTTATGATAATGAGCTCTGAAGTCCACGCCCGTCAAAACTCTGTTTACATTAACTCCGCCCTCTGTAACAGCCAGTATCTCTAATATGTTGTTGTTTTAAAATTAGCTCTTTTTTTATTACTCATTTGACTTACTGTTAGTGCTAGCTTAAGATAACTTACCGAAAGCTGTTTGTGCGCGCCGCCATTAGCTGCTCCTTTTATCATGCCCTCCCGAATCCGAGGCTAAAATTAGC